>JBBPBX010036572.1:0-31409 GCA_038048925.1 Garcialebias charrua | reverse complement strand
CTGCAGAATGTCTTCATCACTATGTTCTTATTTGTGTGAGGTGATTTTTGATATTATAATTTATTTTTATCATGCAAGAAGAAAGATTTTAATAGGATTTTTTTCATCTCCATTTCCTAATGTTTCCAGTGTCATTACGTTTTGTCTGTCTAAGCAGATCTCACTTGTAAATGAGTCTTCTAGGCTCAATATAACATCTGTCTAAATAAAGGTTAAATGAATATACTGTATCTGGATTGACTATTCTGTGTTTGTTTGCCTCTCCTTTCTGTCCTCTCAAGCAGCCGGTCAAAGCAGATGGCTGCTTGTCCTGAGCCTGGTTCTGCTGGAGGTTTCTTCCTTTTAAAAAATGAGTTTTTCCTTTCCACTGTTGCCACTGTGGTTGCTCAGGATGGGAGACCGCAACAATGCCAAGATTCAACTTGTCTGCTGGATTCCTCAGATAGAGAACTTTACTAATTGGCTTTTCTATGTCTGTGAATGTTCTTGTAAAGCGCCCTGAGACAACTTTGTTGTGATTTGGTGCTATATAAATAAACTGAATTGAATTAAAATAAATACAAACTAAAATCAGAACAAGCGCTCAATACAAAAACAACTGGACTTTATTTGTTGCAGAAAACGTTTCACCCTTTATCCAAAAGGCTTTTTTCAATTGGATAAAGGGTGAAATGTTTTCTGCAACAAATAAAGTCCAGTTGTTTTTGTATTGAGCGCTTGTTCTGATTTTATCATGTCCTGGACGACTGAGAATCTTCACCAGCAAATACAAACTAGATTCCAAAAAAGTTGGGACACTAAACAAATTGTGAATAAAAACTGAATATAATGATGTGGAGATGACAAATGTCAATATTTTTCGTAATAGAACATAGATGACAGATCAAAAGTTTAATCTGAGTAAATGTAACATTTTAAAGGAAAAATATGTTGATTCAAAATTTCACAGTGTCAACAAATCCCCAAAAAGTTGGGACAAGTAGCAATAAGTGGCTGGAAAAAGGAAATTGAGCATATAACGAACAGCTGGAAGACCAATTAACACTAATTAGGTCAATTGACAACATGATTGGGTATAAAAAGAGCTTCTCAGAGTGTCAGTGTCTCTCAGAAGCCAAGATGGTAAGAGGATCACCAATTCCACCATTGTTGCGCAGAAAGATAGTGCAGCAATACCAGAATTGTGTTACCCAGCGTAAAATAGCAAAGACTTATGGTGTGAGCACACCAAAAACGTTTTGACCTCCGAAAACGCTCCTCACGCACGGAAGTGGACGCGCTGCCCAGTGTTGTCCAAACTGTAGTGTTGCGGCGGCTTCGTTGCTGTGGCGACGGGGTGTGGGAGGAGCTTACCGGTATACAGAGTCCTGCGCACAGAGTCACTGCACTCCGCCAGGCGAGGAGCCTTTTATTTCCGTCTCTGTCGAGCAGACTTGACTGGTCGTGAAGGAATTGTCGCGAACACACAGCTACAATGAGTTTCTCTTCCATAGTCCACGAGCTCGCGAGTCTTTTCTTTTTTTTTCCGACAAACAATACGTCACATGGTGCGCGCGCACCCTCGTTTCCGCGTCACATAGGGACTCTCCCACTGCCCCCTCTCTTCTGCCCCCCGACTCTCCCTGATTGGTTGACACACCAACCAATCAGGTGGAGTTGAGCGGCGTTTGAAAGTTTGAACCGCGAAAACTTCAGCTCAGCTGAAGCGGAACTTGGAAGCCGACGCCGGTTCACGTGCACGGAAAAACGCTCCTCAGAACGCGCAACACGCACGCGACCTGACGCCAGACGCCAGGAGGTGCCTAGGTGCGTCCACCATTGACTTTACATGGAGGCTGGAAGCTTGGAGGTAAAAACGCTGTTTGGTGTGACCACACCATTAAGATATCATCATCAACCGTGCATAACATCATCAAAAGATTCACAGAGTCTGGAACAATCGCTGTGCGTAAGGGTCAAGGCCGTAAAACTCTACTGGATGCTCGTGATCTCCGGGCCCTTAAACGTCACTGCACCTCAAACAGGAATGCCACTGTCAAGGAAATAACAGAATGGGCTCAGGAATACTTCCAGAAAGCATTGTCAGTGAACACAATCCACCGTGCCATCCGCCGTTGCCAGCTGAAACTCTACAGTGCAAAGAGGAAGCCATTTCTAAGCAAGCTCCACAAGCTCAGACGTTTGCACTGGGCCAGGGGTCATTTAAAATGGAGTGTGGCAAAATGGAAGACTGTTCTGTGGTCAGATGAGTCACGATTTGAAGTTCTTTATGGAACACTGGGACGCCATGTCATCCGGACCAGAGAGGACAAGGATAGCCCAAGTTGTTATCAACGCTCCGTTCAGAAGCCTGCATCACTGATGGTATGGGGTTGCATGAGCGCTTGTGGCATGGGCAGCTTGCATGTCTGGAAAGGCACCATTAATGCAGAGAACTATGTTCAGGTTCTAGAACAGGGGTCTGCAACCTTTTCGATCCAAAGAGCCATTTCTGCTCCTTTGTTCACTAAATTAAACATGTCTGGAGCCACAACACCTGCTGCAATTGGGATTCTCAACTGGTGGCCCACGGACCACTTTAAGTTTGTTGGAGGACGTTTTTCTGGCCAGCAGGAATGACTTTATAAAACTAAAAATGTCTAATGATTTTTAACATTTACTGATATTTTTACATTTTAAGATCAAATAAAAAACACGATTCTTGTAAAGAAGGAAAAATTAATTTAGTTTTGCCCAGTTTCTAAAAACTAAAATTATAAACTATGCAGGCCTATGTGATACTTTTTCTTTTTTACTTAGAAAAATTAAGTATCCTACTTAAAAGAAATAAAGCATAAAGTAAAAGTATGTTTTACTCCTTGTATTGTAGGAATACTGCTAAAACTAACCCTTCCAGTTGTTATAAGAACCAATAAAATTCAGTTTTATGTCAGTTTTGGTCAAAGCTTGAAAGAGCCGCTGCAGAGGGACCAAAGAGCCGCATGTGACTCCTGGGCCGCAGGTTGCAGACCCCTGTTCTAGAACAACATATGCTCCCATCTAGACGTCATCTCTTTCAGGGAAGACCCTGCATTTTTCAACAAGATAATGCCAGACCACATTCTGCAGCAATCACAACATCATGGCTACGTAGGAGAAGGATCCGGTACTGAAATGTCCAGCCTGCAGTCCAGATCTTTCACCTATAGAGAACATTTGGTGCATCATAAAGAGGAAGGTGTGACAAAGAAGGCCCAAGACGATTGAACAGTTAGAGGCCTGTATTAGACATGAATGGGAGAGCATTCCTATTTCTAAACTTGAGAAACTGGTCTCCTCTGTCCCCAGACGTCTGTTGAGTGTTGTAAGAAGAAGGGGGGATGCCACACAGTGGTAAAAATGGACTTGTCCCAACTTTTTGGGATTTGTTGACACCATGAAATTTTGAATCAACATATTTTTCCCTTAAAATGATACATTCTCTCAGTTTAAACTTTTGATCTGTGATTTGTGTTCTATTCTGAATAAAATATTAGATGTTGGCACCTCCACATCATTGCATTCAGTTATTCACAATGTGTTTAGTGTCCCAACTTTTTTGGAATCCGGTTTGTAAATAAAAACTCAAGCAAACCTACTTCTTACCAAGGAGCTGCCCTAAACATTTTCCAAAACATTGACACATTTGTTTGGTGTTTGACACAGGTGTCTTCTGGCTGATGTTTGAAACATCAGCATGTCATCAGCATCAGCCGATACACGCTTACAAATTAGAGTACCTCTACTGTTTTCACATACTTTGTATATATTTCATTAAAATTCTGCTTTTACCAAGGTATATCTATCAGACAAAAGGGAAATACATGTATACTTAGTTTTTGTAAAGGTTATGGTTTCTGGTTTTGCCTGCTCAAATCTTTAGTTCAATAGCCTTGACAGTTTTTCTTTCAGTCAATTGGTTGAGTCTCCTCTGGCATTCACCCTTGTTTTACTTGCATTAAACCTGAATTCATTTTGCAAACGTGATTGTAGTGTAACCCACCTCTCGCATAATGACTGCTGGACATGTGCACAAGCAACCCCTGCGACCCAGAAAAGAAGAAGCAAGTAAATATATTGTATAGTTCTCCACTGAATAATAAAGCTGTTTCTACTTTTGTTACCATTTAACCAACTAAACAAAGGATAGAAACTTTGTTCTTCTGGTAATTTAGAGAGTTATTTGGAGATGAAAGCAGACCCACAGGTACAGATAATGCAGAATTTCTTTATCAGAGCACAATTCAAGCTATAAACTGAATTCTCTATTATCAGCACAAAAAAAAAGACAAAATGTCCAGAAGGAGAAAAGTTGGCAAAAGGCTTTGGTAAAGGAGGCGCCAAGCATCACCAAAAAGTGCTCCGTGATACCATCTAGGGACTCACCAAACCTGCCATTTTCCATCTGGCCCGCCACGATGGAGTGAAGTGTATCTCTGGTCTGATCTACGAGGAGACTCATGGTGTGCTGAAGGTGTTCCTGGAGAATATGAAGCATAATGCCACCCCCTACACTGAGCACTCAAAGAGGATGTGACTTTTTCCATTTATTCAAACCTTTATTTAAACAGGTTAGTCTCATTGACTCGTTTACAGTAGAGACCTGTTTCTCTCATTTACTGGACTGACATGCATGTGGTGTACTTTGTACATTCTAAAGAGACATGGCCAAACCCTGTATGGCTTTGGGGGTTTAAACTAAGGATGCACTGATCCACATTTCTCACTTCCGATCCGATCCGGATACTTAAAAACTGGGTATCGACCGATACCGATATTTTCCCGATCCGATACTGTTCAGGTATGTGAATCTATATATTGAATTTTTTGTACTGAGACTACTGTATTCATTTTAGCATTGTGTGAGATATACCCAATGAAGACACTCTTGAGCCTTACAACAGGAAACTCACAAACTTTAACAGCACACAAGAGAAAGGTCTATACCACACACAGCCCACGCCCCTTAACCACTAAGAGAGTGGATTTTGTTGTCTTTCCCATAATGCTTAGCGGTTTTTTAGTTTTCCAGCTGCACCTAAAGCTGGATAACTAAAAAAATGCTAAGCATTATGTGAAAGACAACAAAATCCACTCTCTTAGTGGTTAAGGGGAGTGGGCTGTGTTGTCTTTCCCATCATGCTTAGCGTTTTTTTAGTTTTCCAGCTGCACCATGAGTGAGAAGGACATTCAACATGTGTGTGGTATAGACCTTTCTCTTGTGTGCTGTTAAAGTTAATGAGTTTCTTGTTGTAAGGCTCAAGAGTGTCTTCATTGGGTTTAACTCACACAATGTTAAGACGGCAGTCACAGAACGTGATGGAACACAAGTGCTCTTTGAAGCTGGATCGGAAATATCGGCAGGTTGAATCCGATATCCGATACTTAAATTATGCTGGTATTGGATACCGATACTGGATCGGATCGGCCCCATCCCTAGTTTAAACTGGCCTGGACCAGAACCACAGTAAAAGCTGCCTTAGTTGTGTGTGTCGATTGGATTGCAGGAGTAGAAGAAGGTTCGTATTTGGCCACTTCCTTCTCTCCAATACTTATGGTTCATAAAATGACTTTGTTGTGAGAAATATATTTGTTTCCACTTAACTGTGGATATAATATATAGAGTACCAGCGAAATCCATTTGTATTTGTTACAGGAACTTTGATGGTCAAATCTGGCAGACAGCCAAGTTTCAATCCTTGCATTTTCTGACTTCATCTAGAATAAAATAATGAGAAGTGCACTCTCTGGAGAGGAGGAGTGGAGCGCCTACAGTACATTCACACATCACAGATATGCATGCAAGTGAGCGTGACGTGACAATGTCAAAATATCAACACCTCTTCTTTTTTTTTTTTTGTACCTCTGGGTCCCAGCGTGTGGGGAATGAAGAAGTAACAGCACTACCGGTAGTTAATTCCCCCCTCTGAAAGGTGTGACATGTTTAAATGTAATGACTTGGCTTGCTGAACTGAAACCAAACACTGCTTTAAACCACAGGGGTGTCGTGGATGGGAGCCGAGAAAGAAAGGGGGCACGGAGGCAAAGGTTTCTTATCCAAATTAATACAGAGCCTCACTTTTCATCAAAGCCTTTATTGAGTATTATGGACTGTTCCAGCATGCAATGGCTCTTTCATCATTCTCTTAGCAAAAGAGTGCTGCAGATTTATGTCCCCCCCCCTTTTTTTTATACACTCCAAACATTTTCCTTATTTCTATCTGAGAGCTAGTTTTTTGCCATTCATCTATTCCCATCGCATCTCGCCTTTCTGAAGTCATCTTTTCACGGCCCCTTCATTGACAGTCTCCCGCTCCACAACCTCCCCATGTCACCGGGGAGCTCATTCTTAGTTGCACAAAAAACGTCCGTCACGGATTGCCTTCCTCCCGTCTGCCTGTGAATTAGCTGTGTGATTACACTGAGCTGGTGGGGTAAAGCCCGTGGTTGGATTAGGGGCTGCATGGGCTGAGGCCTCTGATTGGAGCAACCCAGCAGAGTACAGACGGACCGACCAACAGACAACTGAAAGCTCTGACGGGCTAACGACCCACAGAGGAGGACAGAGTCAGGATCTGCATGGCATGTAGTTGTCACTTTGGCACATCGCACTGATACTGGCTGCAGGGAAAGGCCAGCCAGATCGAGGCCGTGCCAGGAAGCTACAGAGAGGATACTGTTCAGGCTTTGGGTTGTTATTTTTAGTTCTGGATCAGTGGGACCAGAGATGGGGGGCTGACATTAATTTACGTGGAACTAGATTCTTCTGGGTAGTAAAGTTTGCCTGACAAATTTTCATTGTTTATGCCCTGTCATGTTCAAATGTCAGTGAAAAGTTTCTTGCTACGTGGATTTGTTGAGGAGTTGATCTCATACAAATACTTCAAGACACCATGGACATAAGCAAGATGTTAATGAATCATAAGTACTTTGTAGTTTAATTGATGATTCAGTACTAGTGCTTTAACAGATTACCCGATTTATCGAGAGGTCGAGTCCTAAACCTTCTATCGAGGTCTTTTTGTCCCTCTCGAACTAACCGTAGTGACGTCATCACGTTGCACTGACGTCATTACGTCACATTTCACATGATCCGAACCGAGCGCGGGGTAGCTTTTAGCTTTTAGTAGACGCCACAAAATGGATTCCTTTGTGCGCACGGATGTTAATGGAGCAGGCAGTCTTGTCAAAAAGGTAAAACAGTTTATAATTTTATAAAATGCGCTACTTCCTGTTGATTTTCTGTTCTATGACCACCGTAGATTGTGACTGGCAGCAGGTGGCGGTGTTGCATTGCAGGCCACATATATAACACGGCAGCTTCCTCTCTCGT
This sequence comes from Garcialebias charrua, assembly GCA_038048925.1. Lineage (NCBI taxonomy): Eukaryota > Metazoa > Chordata > Actinopteri > Cyprinodontiformes > Rivulidae > Garcialebias > Garcialebias charrua. Next base: position 24,058 of record JBBPBX010036572.1, on the reverse strand, counting down.
TTCACAAACAAAAGCAACATATTAATCTCTCTAGACCTATTAAAAAAACCTATAAACACATTAATCTCTAAAAGTAAACCTAAATTGCACAGCACTTCAGGCTGTGGTGCGGTGTTGCCCCATTTGTTTTTCAGTTTCGGTTTCAGCGCCGCACGGTATACTTTCACTTTTAATATTAATAATAATAACTAATAGTTTTGTTTTTCCTGTGACTTATCTGCATTATGATAAATTATAGGAGCATAATAAATGCTCCCAATGTTTTGTTGGTCTTTTTTTTTTGGGGGGGTAAATAATGAAGTTTTTATGCATTTTTATATATTTATTTATTTAGCGTCTTAAGAGCCTATGACATCATCGGCTACTCGAGCACTATCCGAGTTTATTTATGTTAATGTCGAGTTTAAAAATTATGCACTCGTTCAACCCCTATTCAGTACAATATGAGGTGAAAGGATTGTCTCATAGTTTTTGAGTTGTGGTTTGAGTTTGGCTTTGCATTTTTAGTTCCTGACGGGGTCTGACTCTTTAGGTTCTGTAAAGCTTTTTCTTCTAGTTCTTGTACCATTTCTGTTATTTCAGTTTTAAACTCAGTGTTTACTTCATGACTTGTATTACATGTATTTTGAAAAACTAGTACCCTATGCATACTTTTTATAGTCTTCATGTTTATGTTTACACCTAGTCTTAATCTGTAATTAAATGGTAAATGGAGCTTACTTATATAGTGCTTTCCAGCCCCCTTTGAGAGACCCCAAAGCTCTTCACAGTACAAACCATCCACCCATTCACACACATTCATACACTGGTAGCGGTAGACAGCCATGCAAGGCACTGCCAGTCCTACCGGGAGCAACTCAGGGTTAGGTGTCTTGCCCAGGGACACAACGAGGTATGCCGTGACCGGGGATCGAACCCGAGACCTTCTGGTCCTGAGCCGGCTGCCCTGCCTCTACACCATCTCAGCACCATGAACCTTTATCTGTATTTTTGTTACCAGCTTTTCAGCACATCACTGTTGGTGCTGGATTATGTTTTGTGCCTGCTTTGTAAACTTTTTCTATGACTTTTTCCACATTTATTTTTCTATCAGTTATCTGTGTTGTATTTTTTTTAAATCTAGTTTGATTGTTTTCCTCATTAAGTCTTCAGCTGCATTTGGTTCCTTTTTAACAATTTTTACCAAATACCTCATGTCAGATCTGAGATGCCTTTTTGTCTTAGTTAAGGACGGAGTTGACATCGGGCTTGAAGTCAACCACCTGCTGTTACGCTGCTGAACCAACAAGCAGTGACAGAATTGTACAGACTGATATATGAAAGGGTACGCAGGCAGGTATCACTGTTTGATAATGTGATAAAGTGATGACAGACCATCGGTGTGACAGGTCGACTAGAAAATTTAGAATAGTAGATGTCTAACACATTTTTGGCGTAGTGCTCCACATGAACACTGAGTTATACTTCACACCTCCTTTGGTTCCACAATGCCAGCTTAATTTTGAAAGCACTCATAGTTGCAAGACATAACCAGATGGGGTTCACTTCATCAGTTGTTGATGTAGGATAACCAAAGAAGTTCAGGCAACTTAGCAGACAAAAAAAATAATAAAAAAATTAAACAAGACATTTTATTTCAAATGTTTGGCCGTGTTTTTTTATTTTTTTCATTGAACGGAAAATCAGATGTATATCCCGTTTTTCTTTCAGCTTGAAATTACATTATTCGTCATGTGTCAGATAGTGAAACTGTTTTGAGTATTTACAGAACACGATTTATTGTTTTTGGAAGGTACTTATTTGTCCTACATAAACTGCCACTCCCATCGGGTTACTTCACTCTATTGTTTGTTAAGTAAATGCAGACAGCAGAGCTTTGTTTTCAGTCTCGTCTGTGAAAAAGAGACCTTTCACCAACCAGCTCTGCCTTTACATGTACAATCTCATTTTAATGTGTCAAAACCATAAATTAAGATGACAAATGGAAGAGTGTGCTTGTCTGTCTGTGCTTTAGCAGTCCAGGCCAATCCAAACAGGGGTGCCGACAACCTTAAAACGTATTACAGTACTTGCTTGCTGTCATGTTGTGGCTCTCAGTCATCTGCAAACCGAGCTATGGAAGAGGGGGATTCAGGGAGTGTTGACCCATCTGACCTTGGCTGAGAGAGTGTCTGGCAGGAAATAAAAATACACAGAAGAAGAAAGAAGGATGAGATTAAACAAGAGGGTGGTGNATAGATGAGAAAATGAGGGAAATAGATATTAAGGGTGACACAGGAGAGGGAGAAATGGTTACAAAGTAATAGCCACAAAAATCATCCCTTAAACATCAAGGGCAACAGCGATTATTAGGATTTCCACTGCTTTGGCAGCATAGTTAAGTCTGTGTAGAAGTACAATAAAGATAGCGAATTATGACTGAGATGTATTTCTCCCTGCTGAGAACGGGTATCAGTGAGGAGTCCATTTGAAAGCTTCGTTCATTACCTTACGCAATTTGATTTTTGTGAAATCTAAGCAGAATTTTTAATGGTATGCCACACTGCTCAACAATTCCACTGATAAGAGCCAGGGAGAATGGGAGTGCAATGGCCTGTGTAAATCTGTGACTGAAGACATTGCGGTTATCGCTCTCCTGCCGCCATCCCCATCCCATTCTCCATCCTTCTCTCTCTCTCGGCACTCATCCTTTACATCCTGCCCTTTTTCCACTACATTTTGCCTACCGGTATTTGTTTTTCTCCACCACCACCACCACCTCTTACCTCTTTTCTCTCCATTCCCGTCTTCTTTTTGAGTCTCTTAGCATCGCACCGGCTCATATGCGTTTCTCCTTTCTCCCAAGCAACCGTACTGTGATCGATTGTCTGTGCCTTTGGACAAGCGCATTTAAATACATTTTTATCTCGTCTGAAGCGTTTCCGCTTCTTGTTGTCCTTTTTAATACAAAACGAGATAAACCGAAGCTTCATTAAAAAGGTCATTGTTTGTTTATTCGTTGTTGTTGTGGAGGTGGAGGTTTGCGGAGAGACCTTAGAGATATATCAGTACCCATCAGGAGAGGACCTTTCATTACACTTCTATACTAATAATGTTAAAAACACACATACACACACACACAAAAGAGATAAGGCTTTCCTTTAAAAGCAAATGCATTATTTAACACAGCAGCTAATGGCCCAGATTGTCCTGTAACAATTGAATAACATCAGCAGATAACAACAAGCCTTTGCTCTGCACCTTTTAAAGGATGGTCCTGTGAAACTATAGATAGTGGCCCTGCTCCACAGAAAAGGGGGAGGAGGGTGGGGGTCTTTTCTGAGCCAAGTCACAAAACATCGCTCTAATCATAAAATAAGACCGTTGCCAGAGGTCTGGACCAGGGAAGAAAGAAAAAGTGCTGGAGTAAAAGGGGAGAAGAGAGACCAGGAGGTGCAGGGGGTGTGGAAATCAATAACATGTTGGTCAGTATTAATCTGGCATCAATATAGCCTGTATCTTTTACTTTTCATGGTAATGGCTCCAGTGATCTCTTAAAGTGCCTCTCAAGTGCTTAAAGGGTTAGTGATAGCATCTTATCAGGACCAGAGGAAAGCACTGGCCAAGAAAAGACGGTAAAGGAGGTAGGGGTTAGTACCAACAGGGTCCTGGGCCAGTTTAAGGAGGGCAGGAGTGTGTACATGTGTGAAGATCCCCTTTGATGACCAATGGCCCTTCAGTGAACACTGATCTATCTGAGTCAAAGCAACAAAACGTGCTCTGGTTCTCTTCATGTTCTTCTAACAGATGTGTTGTCACAGTTTATTTTATTTAGTCCTTTTTAGGCCCTGTTTATATGACTACTGTATAACGATTGCAGCTATACCCAGATACAAGGACTGAGGAGAACAGATACCAAGGCTCCAATAAGGTTTACATTGTTTATTTACAAAGTGATGATTTGCCATCAAATGTGCTAGGGAATATGAGTCAGTTGTGTGACCCAATGGTTCCGTTCCAGTCAGGAGGCTGACAAATGGTAGGATGTCATGGAGGCAGTTGAGGAGACACAGGAGAGCTCTAGGTCCAGAGGAAAATCCAGGGGACAGGAGGACATCGGAGAGCTCACTGGAAGCACAACGAAATATAAAGTAGATTAATACTTAATTAATCTTACAAGAAAAAGGCCAGAACACAATTACCACTGGAAGGTAATGCTCCAGCACTGACTGGATGTACTCTGCAGCCTTTTATGCTCTTGTTCCATGAAGAAAATGATCTTCGGGGTCTGGTGATTGGTGCACAGATGTGGCTGCAGAGTAGAACTCCCATAATGACACATTTCTGAGTGAAACCACAGTTTTTCTGCTTTTCGGTTCAGCCTTTTATTGACACAACAGCCCCCGTTTTCTCTGAAATCAAAGGTTTTTGAATCCACGTCTCAGAGTGGAGATTTTCTGGGTAACTCCTGTAGAGGTATAAAATACTTTGCAGGTGTGACGTCGCACATGTGCACTACTGGCAGCTGCATCAAAAGTTGTTCTGCACTAACAACTAGTGGTGTAACGGTACACGTGGGTGTACCGAACCGTTTTGGTACGGCACGTTCGGTTCGGTCCATGTGTGTACTGTTTCGGTCATTTTTTCACTCATTAGATTTTATTACGAGAGATTATCCACCGCGGAACTAAAATTCCTAAGCGTGTTTCAGCACGGTGCTGTTATCTTGCAGCACGTAGCATTAGCAGCCTAGCATGTCGTTGCGGTCATAGACATGAACAATTTAAACTTAAACGTACTTATGTCATTACGGTCTCATTATGTCTTTCTTGTTAAAAGACAAGTGGACAAATCCAAAGCTGTGTGTGGACGTTGTTCACGGACATTGGATCTGCAGCAGGCAACACGTCTAACTTGTTATCGTGCTTGAAATGACATCTCCCAATTGTGAACGTGTCTTCTACAGAAAAGCAGCTTGTTGAAAGACTGATAACAGTAGCATTTAAAAAACATTCACCAGGTAATTCAGATCAGTCCAGAGCAATAACCCAAGCTGTAGGAGTTTTTAAAGATCTGGATCTACGACTAAATGTTGATGCGCCAGCTTTAAAGTTCTTGAGCGTCGCTACAACATCCATCACATCAACACTTCAAAAAGTTCAGCACTTTATGAAAAAGCTAAAACCCATGTTGCCAACAAGCCCTGGAGCAAATTAAAGCCCTGCCCTGATGATGATGATGACTGAGAGATTCAACCACCTCATAACAACCGTTCAAGAAGAGGTATTGTTCTTTTATTATTATCTAATTAACTTTTTATTTCATTTAAATTTATAATCTTAACTCGTTTTTTATTTTATTTTTTATTTTTTTACCTCTTTGTGTTTTATTTTTAATCTGGGACAGAGATAGCAGCTGAGTCTATTTCAGGGAAATCCCCCAGAGATCACATGCAGCTAAGAATTCTGTGATGACTGGACTCTGAACTTTTCCAGGGACAGGTGGAGCAGGTCTAAGAAGAGGTTGTGAGTAATGAGGATAAATACAGCCACACTGCTGCTACCTGTTGTTAGTGAGCAGTTTTCTCCACCGCTGGAGATATTCACTGCAACTAGCTCTGTGCTTTTGGCAGAAAATGTGGACAAGTTGGTCTTTTTGGACAGAAACTTAAAACTTGATTAGTTAGATTGTCAACAGTCTGTTGCTGCTTATTGTTCTCGTTCTGAATGTTATTGTATTTATTAAGATTTTTTACAATTGTTAATATAGTTATTTATTGTAAAGAGTGTCGTTTATTTAACATATCATCCAAATGGGTTGCTTTTATTTATTTTTATACAAACGTATTATTTACTTGACACATTTTCAAAACAAATGTTTTGTAAGTATTTATTTTGTCTTTTTCATTTTGTACCGAAAATTACCCAAACTGAGCCATCCTTGAAATTGAACCGAACCAAAATGCGATTTTAGCGTACTGTTACACCCCTACTAACAACAGTTACAATAAATGGCAGAGAGCAGTGTTTTTTGTACTATACTTTTTTTTTTTTTTGCATAGGAGCAAAAGCAGCAAATCCCAGCAAAACCATAGGTCCAAAGAAACATTCTTGTGTTTACCAATACCAGTTTGTGTAACTGTGATCATCGCAGACTCTGCATGGGCGATTCATGAAGCTGAGCCCTGCATCAGGGTTGCCAGATAAAAATAAAAACTTTTTTTGCCCCTTTCTTGTCTGTGCATATTTTTACCAAACACATCCTTTTACAATGCCCTCACTCAGCATATATGACAGTTTATCGAAATACAATCATTTTAAAGCTACAACACAATAGCTTCTAATTTTTTTATCTGGCAACCCTGCCTGACATGGAAACTACAGCGTTTCCATATGAACTTGCACATTTTATTTGTTTATTCCTCCCAATAAACATTGAAAAAAAAAACTATTTCCAGAGGTCATTCTCATGTAAATGGGGCCATCAGCTGATCAGAAATGTAAGTTTTTGTGATTTTTCTACAGATCCACAAAGTTTGCATCACTGAGGTGGCATTTTGTTTTCTAAGTCATTTGAGTTGTTGAAGTAAGAATAATCAATATGTGAGGAATATGTGCATGAATTTAAAATTTTCACATGGTACATGGTTTATTACCATTTTTTGATTGCCCTCTAGTTTTAAAAAGGTAGTATGAAGTGTAAAAAGATGCTCTATGAATAAATAATTGGCTTTTATTAGCCAGAAGGCAATTTCTTCAATGTTTCTTAAAGATCCTAAATTTCATACACACCGGTAACTTTACAGTTTTACATAAACTAATAAATTATATCCAATTCTGCCAAAGTCAGTGAGTTAAATTTCTTACTTTTAAATTGCACCAAAGGCAGTTGCAATAAACTAGTATTGAAGACTTTTAGTGTATATTTTTGAAAATGTCAAATGTTTATTGTAAAAAAAAAAATCATGAATAGTTTGTACACATTGTGCTGACATTTTGTCACCACAAATAAAATATTAGAAAAAATCCATAATAGTAATGGGCAAAGTATCAATCAGTAATAATCAATTAAAAAGTAAATTTGGACAAAATTTTACTGGCCATGTATATTTATACAACTATACTTCAATCAAGCATTGTACAAGATACACACATGATTAATTTGTACAAAAACACGTGCTTTGTGATTAACCTGGTTAACAGAAAAACAGCCAAGACACCTTAAATAATAATAATAATAAGTTTTTGAAACAAAATAAACAACAACAAAAAAAGGGGGGGGGGTTGTAGGCTCAATCATCCAGGTAGATAACAACAACAACAAAAAGTCCAATCATGTCATCTGGACCAGTTTCTTGAAGGGAGAAATTTCCAATTTAAAAATCTACACTCTGGGGGGAATAAAAGGTACATCGCTACCTTACAGGTTAAAAATCTCACGATTTGTTAGAGTATGTGTTTGGAATGACCTTCAGCTACTACCACACCACATTTGAGATCAGTATTAGTAAAACTGACAGCGTGATAACCATTTTCTTTTTTTACTAAGGTCTGTTATCTTTGGAGACAATCTAGAATCAATCTGACTCCCAAAGATAATCAGATGTACAGTAGATGTACAAAGTACGTCCAATGATTACTTTTTAGTAGTTGCTGTAAAATCCATACGCTGGCTCTATTTTGCAAATGGACAAACGCACATACAGTACACACAGACATTAACGTGATCACCTGCATTTCCTGGTAAGGGATAATAAAGATCTTGTTCAAATACTGTATACTGCATTGAATTAAGAAGTCACATGATGATGAAGGGGACATGATTTACCACTACAGGTGGTCCCCGACTTACGAGCGAGTTCCGTTCCTCCGAGTATCTCGTAAGGCGAAATCTCGTACGTCGGAACATGAAACACGTGTTCTCGTAAGTCCGGATTTTCGCTCGTAAGTTGGAACATTTATGCTAGCGCTACTACGAACACTCGTTTTTCATCAAAAACATTCATACTACTTCATAAACATGCTCAGAAACGTGTTTCCAAACGGTTAGCTAACACACTTTCATCTAAAAACACAAAAAAGTGCTGTATTATTTACAAATTTACTGCTTGTTCGCCAGCTCGTAAGTCCGGAACCTCGTATGTAAGAGCGCTCGTAAAACGGGGAATACCTGTAAATCCTTCATCCAACAAAACCATCCTTCATTTGCAAAGTGGCGTCTCAGACAATGCAATACTGCTTTTACACAGACCAGGGTGGGATACTGATGCCTGGTGGATGTGGTCCACCCTGCAGGGTCTATGAGGGATTCCTTGAGGTAGGGAGATCTGTGCTAGAAATAAACTCTGTGTGTCAGGCATTGGCAGTATGCCCTACTCACTGATCCCGTTGGATGCCTTCCATTGGTCGTCTTCCCCTTAACTCTCTGATTCCACCCTCCATCTCGCTGTTCTTCATCTCCTTTTTCTTATGTCAAGTAAAAGCAAGAATGACTTTTCCACAAATCTGCATCTGATAACATGAAATAAAATAGAAAATTTTAGTTTAATACTTGGACGCCTTATTGTGACATGTGTAAAATGAAACCACTGGTGTTTTGATTCATTCAAAACGCCTTTTAGAAGTTACGCCATCTTGGTTTTGTTGTCTTCACTTACACGGGGCAAACTGAGAGTTATCGGAAACGTCCCCCAAAACGCTGCATATCAAATGAAAATGCATCAAATCTCACTGCTCATAAAAGTATTTGGGATTATCCAATATCTTTACAAATAGAGCTGATTATCCCATTAAGCTGAACACGTACTAAAAATAGTGTTTTAATACTGATGTAGATTTGTGGGGTCGGAGCGAAAGGGTGAAGGGGATAAGTGTTTCTGGCTATGTTTCTTTATTATTATTATTATTCAATGCCCCTTCCTCCCTCCTTCCACTCACAAGCTCTTTCTTGCGCTCGTGGGCCTTTCTGTGAATATTCTACACTAATACCATTCTCCAAATGTCAGAATGGAAAAACATAAAAACCTTGGCTTTACAATTTTATTTTTCACCTCCAGAGGGGGGAAAAAGGTCCAGGAGAGGGTTTCTTTTATTTCCCCTATCCCTCTCTCAGTCTCTTCCTCCGTTTCTCTTCTGTCTGCCGAGCTCAGTCTCTCTCTCTTCCTGCTTCATTCCATTCCATTTTATTCATATTCAACAGTCAATCATTTTCAGAAGAAAAAAAAAGAGGGAGTGAGAGCGAGGGAAGCAAGCAGAGAGAAATCCGGAGATTGCAGATGGAAGTGGTATTTTTTTTCTTCATGTTCTTATCCTTCCGCATTTGAACTGGCGATGTGGAAAAGCGCTAGGAGCACCGCTTTACATAGCAGTCTCTCTCTCATCAAAAGCCGCCAATCGGGCCTAAATCAGCATGCAAAATGCCACTCAACCCTGTAGCCTTTATTAAAGTTTGCAGGGACTCAATTTGAGATAGCGATCGTTCCTATTAAAAAGCCAAATGTAAGATAGTTTTTTTTATATAAATCTCAGGGTGGAATGGAATTGTTAATCAGCATAGGCTGATGTGATTTCTCTGTCACAAATCCTGCCCAGGGCTCAGCGGCACACCAGCTTTACCGTAACTTCAGGCTTAGCAGTCGCCACGGAAACCAGAGGAGGGAGGAGGGATGTAGAGAGGTGGCGGGGTGGACTCCAAGTGCGTCTATAGGGGTGAGAGAGTTGGAGGGGTGGTGGGTCGGCTTAGCCCCCTTTAACCCCTTCCTGCTTTCATCAGCAGACGTCCTTGATGAGACAGGAGCTGATAGCGGAGATTGATTCGTGTTTTATTTTGCAGAATGAAAATGGCATGTTTGACTTTTAAAACACGACACTGAAATACCGTACTTTTTGAATTCTTTGAAGTTAAAGAAAAATAAGACATTGCACAAGCTTCAGAACAGTATGTTTGTTTTTCCAGGCTTGCGTGAGCTCCAGTATTTCTATTTGTCTTTAAGGGAGCCATTCTGTAGTGTGAAATTGGGTGGCCCCACTAGTGTGACCCCCAGAGTCGAGGTTTTAAAAAGGATGAGAATAGTTGTCTCCCATCCCTGCAAGTCTTGCCTGGCACAGCGTCCTCTCTGCAGGCTGAGCCGCAGACCCTTGGACCCCTCTCCTCTCAAACCCATGGTTCTCTGGATCGGTATCGAGCAGCGCCAGCTTAACTCTCCAAAACCACACAAAACACAACACGTTTAAAATGAAATACAAATTGTACAGATGGGGTGGGGGGGGTGGATTGGATAGAATGCGCTGTTAGAAATAAATCTGGCTGTCATGACTTAGAAAAGTCTCATTGGCTTTAAAGATATGATAGCAAATACATGAAGCTCAACCCACAGGAGCATCTAGATGTAAATGTAATCCCATGATGCATTGAGAGTTTACTTAGCCAGTACCCCTATTAGGTACAGTGCAATGAAATATCTCAAAAACAGCTTCCAATTCCTCCTCTTGTAAGAAATTAAATACACCGAAGTGGCAGATTATGGGAAAACTCAAATATGCTTCAGAAACTCAGACGTAGATTTCCGAAAATTACCCTTGTATATATAAATCACACAAGCCATCATCTGTAGTAAATTTGCAATCATAATTTGGCAACCTTCCCCAATAACAGAAGTCCTGTCCCTCCAGTCTTCCCAGCATCTTTGCGAGTGGACGTGATTTTTGCCGTTGAAAAGTTTGTAATCCAACACTCGAGACGAGGAGATAACGGCAGCAGCTGTCAAGCAAAGAAGGTAAAGAACGTCAGAAGGACACAGATGGGTGGAATATTACGTTTTGAGAAGTCCACACCATCAAGAAATTTCAGAAGTTATAAATTATTTTCTTCATCTCTTTTATTTTTTCTCCCTGACTCGCAAGAAAGGTACCGGTACACGTTCTATTACAGGGATTGTGTTGTTCAGGTCAACAAAGAGTTTTAGAGTGTTTGTAATGATGCACATGCTTTTGTCTCCGCCTGTATTATTATAGTCTGTGGTTTGGATTAGCAGCTTTCTAACCTGGCGTGGAGTCAGATGCCGTCTCTGTCTGATGATGTCACAAAGCTCTTAGCTGATGGTTATCTGTCAGTTTGGCTGAGCCCGCCGGGTCTGGCTTAGCCGCAGTGTCTTGTGGTGTTGTTACTAGACTTGTGGTGCATGGGCTGGTGATTGCATTCACAACGCTGCCATAGGATGCATTATCCAGAGGGATGATTGGACAGATAGTGAAAAGGAAATCCCAGCCATTGCTTCTAGACCCAAACCATTTGGCAAGGGTCAAGACTGAACTAAACAAGCCAAGGTTTCCCTATCATCCTAACATTTTGAGAAAAGATCTCCTCTTGATTGTTCCTCCACTTGCATTTATGGTTGATTTTAATCTTGATTTTATTTAATGTTCATTGTAGCACTTTGAGATTTGTTTAATGTAAAGTGCGTTATAAATAAAAGTTATTATTATTATTATTATTATTATTATTATTATTATTATTATTATTATTATTATTAAGATGATGCAAAAGTACTGTATATTTGAACACTGTCTTAAGTGAAGAACAAAATCCTTTAAAGTTACAATTTGAGGAATTTCATTACAGTACAGTCATTTATTTTTCACACAAGGAAACTACTAAAATAAAAAATGGACAGGACAGCAGATTCAATACAATAAATGGATTCTTAAAAATGTATCATTCATTTTATTTTAATTTTTTCCCTCCTTAATCTAAGGCACACCAGTTTGGTATTGTATTTAACTTTAAAACACAACTAAGTTAGCAAGCATGATTGAAAAATAAAAAAAACGAGAGAAATAAAAACACTGATCCAAATAATTAAAACAAACAACAAATAACAAAAGTTATTTGGATCATTGTTTTATTTCCTCCCATTTTTCAAGTACCGTATTTTCCGGTGTATAGGTCGCACCTTTTTATGATTTTTTCAAGGCCTGCGACCTATACAGTGCGACCTATATATGGCTTGTTATCACTTTCGGCGAAACAAATTTTTAAATCCAGCTCATTTCACAATTACGTTCATTTATTAAGGAAAAGTTCAGCTCAGACACATATTTGCTATAATTTTTATCAAACAAATAATTGTTTTTAAGTGTTAATCTTCTTAAAAGCCTTGCTGTGCGCTCCTGTGGCAGACATTTGCAGCAGAGCTAAACGTAGGTGCGACCTATACACCGGTGCGACCTATCTAGGGATTTTTCCAATCTATTGGTGATAATTGGACATTCATTCATTCATTCAACCTTTATTTAGTCAGGTAAATCTTTTGAACCTCATGGGCTCATTTACGAAAGCGACCTGCTAAAACTAAAGAACAATGAACAGCAGTGATAGAATTTCATTAAACAATAAACAAACAAACAATAAACAATAGAAAACAAAAAGAGAGAAAAAAACAAAATATATATATATATTTTTTTTCTTTTTTTTTTTTTTTTTTTTTTAACAAAGTATCAAAAAACTAGCAAAACATTATAAGGTAGACGTATAAAATCAAAGACAGGAACAAATCTGCATTGGTTTTTGCCAGGATTCCAACAGATTCTGAAAACCATTTAGAGAAGTCAAGGTCGAGAGCTTCAGATCTTTTTGTAAGATATTCCATGAAGCAGGAGCAGAGTAGGAGAAGGCCCTTTTTCCAAGTTCAGTCCTCACTGACGGAACACTGCAGGTAATCATGTCCTGAGAGCGCACGCTGTAGCTGCACTCACGCAAAGACATGTAGGAGGAGATGTATGAGGGCAGCAGACCAAGAAGTGATCTATACACCGGTGCGACCTATACACCAGAAAATACGGTATGCTTGATATGTATGCATGCATATATGTATACTTAGTCGGGGCAGAACTGGGTTAACTGAAAGATGAATTGGTCTTTAGTCAAAAAAAAAACCCAGAACTGNTGTTTTTTTTTTTTTTTTCTTTCCATTTATAGATGGCCTCCCTTCACACCTTATAGCCATCCTCTCACTCCAATATGTATTTTTTTTTTTTTTTTTTAATAGAGAGAAAGAAAGAAAAGAGAAAGTGAGACAACAAAACAAAACAAAACAACAAAACAACAATTGTCCACAGAAAGAGCACAAGGCAAACACACCAAACCTCCGTCCACAATCCTGCAAAGCACATGACAGAACACAACAACGAAACATACAAGCATAAAGACTGATAATATTCATGACCTTGCAAATATTTCTATAAATACACATACCCATACCTACAAATATATATACAATATACATACATATATATTTATATTCATTTATATACCCATCTACATACATCTACTATACATCCCTGCATCCATTTGTGTGTGGTTGTGAGCATGCATAAGTGAATGAGGTTCCTCCAATAGAACATTTAGTAGCGACTGTGAAGCATCAGAGACCCGTCCCCCCAAAGCCCGAGACAGACGAAGGGGCGATCAAAGCCCAAGACCCCAGGAAGGACCCCGAGCCCAGAGTCCCCAGGACCACCCGAACAGGACGAGCCACTCGTCCATAAAGCCATGTGTTTAAAGTAAGTCACATTTGTTTTATGTTCTCAGTGTGAACACTGCAAAGAGTTGTCTGTCTTCAGATCGACACATTACCCTATCCCGTGTGCCTTTGTCAGCCCAGGGCAAGAGGACAAGCTTTTGTCTTCTATTTGAACAAGAACACACATACATACTTGCGCAATGGCAACTAGACAAAAACACATAGCTTTTGGGGTTGTTGTTGCAGGATCTTTCCTTCCTCACTCTCTTCCGTATGATATGTTTACCAAATACCTGTTTAGAATGCGGCGGTGGTTGCGCTGTGCGCTCCCTTCTACTCCCTGAGGATGCTCGGCAGTAAATGGCGGTATTATTTGTCAGCTCTGGCAGTGTCTTGAGGCTGCTTCAGAGAGATACAAGGAGGCAACTGATAAGGAGAGCATCAGAAGGGCAGTTAATTGCCTCCAGTCTCTGGGAGCTGGGGAATATTTAAAATCTATGGGATTAAAGACAGATTAAAAACTGCAGAAGCAGTGGGCCCAATGGCGCTTAAAGATTGCAATCAGCAAGGGTAATGGCGGAGAAGAAGGAGGAGAGAGAGATGGAGGGGAAAGAAAGGAAAATACTGAGCAAATGCTGCGGCTGGGGAAGGAAGGGGAGGGGAAGTGAAAAAAATGACAGATAGGAAATTCAGATCCGCTCCTAATGCCCAGGGTTCCATCTTGTAAGCACAAGTCATCTACGTGTAAATCTTTTTTTTCTCTCTCTCTCTGCTCATTCGAAGCTTGCCTTGCTAGCGTTGCTGCAGCTTTTTTGGCGCTTTGCTAGGCGGCCCTTATCGGTCTATCTGTGAATTAAAAGGGCTTCTCCCTGTGAGGATTAAGGGGGTTGATTGAAGACAGCACAAAAACGAACTAATAAGTCGAAAATGTCAGGAGGGCACTTTATCGAAACTGTGTACTTTTCATAACAAAGCTGATGAAAAACGTGCGCAGGAGAGGCTGGAGAACGGTGGAGAAAGGGAAGAAATTCATTTAGAATGTTGTGGATGGGAAGACGGTGGAAAGAAGACAGAAGGACAAGAATGTTAGCTGGATCACAACCTTTGTGACTGCACTGGTGTAGTAAGCACTAAGTCAAAGCCAGTGACTGCATCTTCTACCCTAATCTGGAGAGGTTCCACCCCTTGCAGGATTAGTTGTAACACAACTACAACCGGGGAGATAGCTACAGTGCTATCATTAGTGATATTAATGACATTCACAGTTTATCGAGGGAATCTGAAGGCATCACAAATTACAGAAGAAAGAAAAACACGGGCCACATACACTGATACGTCTCTGTTTGGGTTAAAGAGGACAAGATGTGCCCTTTCCTGAATTGTTTTCCCACCTTATCAGAGGCCCACTCACTTAATCCTGTTAATTGCTACATGAGATCCTTAAGGTATCGTCACCAAAATCAGCCATTCACTTTACGTATCAGCAAAAAATCTTTGGCAGTTTTTTTTTCCCTTTATAATCCTTTTTTTTTTCTTTCTCCCACACTTCCTTTCCTCTCTGTCTGCAGTCTTTCATTGAAAGATTAGCCTTATAAATTATGCATTGGTGGGTAGTGGGGGTAATCCGAGGCAGAGATACAATCGCCAGTGTTGAAGGGGGCATCGGAGAGGCAGCGCCACCATCATAAATATGAAACAGATGTTGGGTGACATTTTAAAAAGTGAGTCCAATCCCCTCCTCTGCTGCGTCTGGTGTTTTATATGGAGAGAGGAACCTGACATCCTCCTTCCCCCTCTCCGTCAATCTCCCTTACTCACCATTTCCTTTACACTCTTTCCTTACACTCTTTTTTTTTTTGCCTTAATCCTGTGGAACCAGCGATGCATAGATTATAGTCTCCCTTTATTCCGCATGTGTCCTATTGGTGCGAGTCAACCAAGAAAACCCTCTAAAAATCAGATTCATCTGCAACATCAGAAATGGCATCTGATCTACTCTGATTAAAGTCTATTTTCAATGATTCCTTTAGAAAGGATAAATTAAATGGTCTTAAGAAGGAGGGGAAAAATGGATGTGGGTGTGTGAATGTGAGGGTTATGTAAATGTAAGATGTTTCTGATATGAAGAGACGTTTTGATTGTTGCCGTTCAAATGCCGATGAATGTGAAGCGCTACAGCTTCTACAATGCTCTCCTAATGTGTTTAGATGGGTGGCGTGGTTGCGGAATATGGGTGTGATTGTTCTACAGCTGGCAGCAGCCCTGAGGACTCTTCGCCAGTGTTTTTTCATGGCAGAACGAGAAAAGATGCCACAATGAAGATCGTCCTTCTCATCCTGCTTTGTCGCCTTCTCTCCCACTTCTCACAACGGCCCCAACTCTATTCTGCAGCTCTTCACAAAGACTCCTGTTGTTGTGGTGCATTGTCATCCATTGTTTGGTGCTAAAAAACGAAGATAATGCTTGTTGGAACACTGCTCAAGCTTTTGTTGGCATCTTTCTTTTCTTGCATTTATCTTCTTCTTGCTTGGGCTATAAAAAGACAAAAACTAAGGTATTGCAATGCATTGTTTGGGGTTATGGGTCAAGTTCTTCGTAAAATGTATAAGTTGTGGAGCTCTTTATATGTGCTGCATTTCTTGCTTGTTAAATCATTTTGGGAAATAGTAAGACACTTTAGGGTTCGGCCGCGTAAAGTAGCTGTAATGGCTTTCTCTAGTAAAGATGTGTAAAACGTCAGCAGAAAAACTGTACTGGTTTGCAAAAGGTTCAAAATGAGACAAACAGCAGAATAATGATAAAAGCTTATCTTGTAACAATCTATGCCATATTAATGACTTAGGTGCTTGAGATCTACTGACTATATTATCAATTTGTTTGAGCCGGGACACTTACAGTTTGTCTAGCTCATTGGAAAACCCCCATTCTGTTTTTGCACAACTTTCTACAAAGCATCATTTAAAAGTCCAAAGCAATGATGTTTATTGTATATAGAGACTAGAGAGATGTTCAAATGTCTTACAATTGCTTTTACTTGAGTCTTTAAATTAGGTGCTGCTTTTTAATTAACATGATTTCAGTTAATGTTGACCACAAGTTAGCAGACTGAGGAATATTTTAAGTATATATATATATATATATATATATATATATATATATATATATATATATATATATATATATATATGTGTATATATATGTATACATATGTGTATATATGTATATATATATATATATGTGTATATATATCAATCAATCAATCAATCAATTTTATTTATAAAGCACCCTTCATACTAAAAGCAGCTCAAAGTGCTGTACAGAATTATAAAACAATAAACTCACAAAATTAAAGCAAACGACACACACAAAATAAATAAATAAAATTAAATACAGTAGTATTGGATAGAGATGAACCAGTTCAGGAAATGCAGTTAAAAAGATGGGTCTTGAGCCTGCTCTTAAAAACAACAACATTTTCTGCAGCCCTCAGGTTCTCCGGCAGACTATTCCACAGACGGGGCCCATAGAACTGGAAAGAAGCCTCACCATAAGTGTGAGTTCTGACTTTTGGAACTGTTAGTAGTCCAGTACCAGAGGACCTTAATGTCCGCGGGGGTTCATAGGGCAATAGCAGCTCTGCAAGATAAGATGGTGCGAGACCATTGAGACATTTAAAAACCACTAAAAGAATCTTAAAATCAATCCTGAGGCGCACAGGGAGCCAATGCAATGATTTTAAAACGGGTGTAATATGAGCCTGCCTTCTGGTCTTGGTTAGCACACGAGCAGCAGAGTTTTGTAACAGCTGAAGGCTGGACAAATTTTTCTTAGGGAGACCAGAAAGCAGTGAATTACAGTAGTCTAAACGACTAGAAATAAAAGCATGCATCAAAGTCTCAGTATTGGTCAGAGAAAGAAGAGGGCGGACTCTGGCTATATTTTTTAGATGATAAAATCCTGTTTTGACTATTTGTTTAATATGAGGAATAAAAGTAAGCTCAGAGTCAAAAATAACTCCCAGGCTTCTTACTTTTTTAGAAGGTTGTAAAGACAGAGATTGTAATTTCTGAAATGCATTTTCTTTTTGAACCTCAGGTCCAATGATTAAAACTTCAGTTTTGTCCTGGTTTAGCTGGAGAAAGTTCTGTGCCATCCAGGACTTTATGTCTGTAATGCAATTAAAAAGTGCAGTGATTGGCTGGGGGTCATCATGAGATAATGAGATGTATAGCTGTGTGTCATCAGCATAACTATGGAAACTTATCCCATGGCTCCTGATGACTTCACCAAGCGGCAGCATGTACAAATTAAAAAGTAGGGGGCCTAAAATAGAGCCTTGGGGTACACCATAGTTAGCTTCATGGATCTGTGAGGAGCATGTATCCATACTTACCATAAATGTTCTTACCATAAATATATGTACACATATATATACATATATATGTGTACAGTCTATATATATATACAGTATATGGGATGAGTGTGGGAATGGTGGCGCAGAGGTTAAGAAGGTGAGCTTGTGATCGGAAGATCGCCGGTTCAAGCCCCGGTACTGACAATATCAAGAATGTGGGTGGGATAAGTGAAGCAGTCACACCTGTCTCCACCCTCATCTGCCCCACTCTGGGCCCTTGAGCAAGGCCCTTAACCTACACCATCTGCTCCCCCGGGAACCCTAGATATCAGCTCTCTGCTCCACACAGAGGGCTGTGGTAGCTCAGTACTTTGTGGTTGTGTCAGGAAGGGCATCCGGCGTAAAAACATTTGCCAAGTCTTCATGCGACTGGTTCGCTGTGGCGAACCCTGACGAAGGGAGAAGCCGAAAGAAGAAAAAAATACATATGCCTGTATATACTGTATCTATATACAGGTGGTCCCCGACTTACGAGCAAGTTCCGTTCCTCCGAGTATCTCGTAAGGCGAAATCTCGTAATTCGGGGACTACCTTTTTTTATTTTATATACCGCACGAGCACGTACATGTGCGGTAATGAACAGTTACCAAGCATTTCAACTATCCTAACACTTTAAAATACTTTAAAACATTTATAAAAAATATAAAAAATTAATTTCTTACTTTGAGCTGAGCTGTTTGCCTCCGCTCCGCTGCGTTACGTCCGAGCTCTCCAGCTTTCTGTAGCACCACGCAGTCCAAACCCTTTACAGGAAGGACTGTTAGTATGCTATCTTCATACATTTGGAGCCAGAAAAAAGTTTTAATAAGTTTTAATAACTTACCGAAAGCCGTCTGCGCGCGCCGCCATTAGCTGCACCTGTTAGCATTTAGCCCCACCGAGTCCGCAGCTACGGGCAGTCCGGTTTAGCTGCACGTCCAAAAATGCTGTCGGCTTTGTTATTCCAAGTTAGCTGGGTGTCCCCCGATATCTTCGGCTTCCAGTCCGACATCGAGGCGAGCTCCAGGAACCTCTGATCGCACAAAGCCGGCTGTCCGGTGGAGCTACGAGGCTTGAGCTAACTGGCTAATGTTAGCTCGTTCCTCCTCCGGCACACCGCCCGCTTAGCTCCGCTCGTTGCATGCGGCGCTTTGGGAGCGATCGCTGAGCGATCCGCGGCTGCTGCTTCAGGTCAGACACATACACAAAGTTCACCGAGTGTTTCCAGCTAATTTATCCGTATGAGGCAACCTCTGATCGGACGCACGGTCCTCAAAAGCCAGCAGCTCCCGGCCGCAGATGCCGGCATTTCCAATCCCCGCCCGCTTAGCTCCGCTCGTTGCATGGTCAGGCGGCGGCGATCCGCTCGTTTTATGTCTGCCGGCTGCGCGTTGGGAGCGATCGCTAATACGCTAAAAATTGAAATAAAACATAAAAATAACAATTATACTTTATTTATAAAGCCATTTAAAACAACCACAGCTGCAACAAAGTGCTGTACACATGAAATTAAGAACATTTAAACACACAAAAAAAAAATAATATTTTTTTTGTCATATTTTTATTAAATATGACAACCTCGTAAATCCGGGACCTCGTAAGTAAGAGCGCTCGTAAGTCGGGGACCACCTGTATATATACCTGTATACAGTATATAGTATTCTTAAATGTATTATTTCGTCAATTGACTGGGGTCGCTTAAGCATTCTTTGGTGACCATGGCCACCACTGGCCACCCCCTGGCTCTGCCATTGCACCTGACGGTAGATAAAATTGCTCTCTCCACTCACCAGGATCTGTCTGCTCCACCTCAGTCAAGAAAAAAAAAATGACCCACCCGTGTTCTTCTCCACCGTGTAACCTTCCCACTTGAATACTGTACTGTAGTTTCTTTAGGCTGCTCTCGTCTTCGGGGCTCACCACAGTGAGCAAACTCCCTCGAAAGATATGGCAAATTTTCTTTAACGCCAGATGCCCTTCCTGAGGCAAGCTGGGCTCTAACCTGCAACCTCAGATTTACAAGGCCGCAGCACATTTATTGCACCAAAACATTAAAGATGGTGTAGTGGCAGGGCTTCCGACTTGGGACCCGAAGGACGCGGGTTCGCGCCCCGGCCACTACACACCTTGGGGTGTCTATGAGTGCACACCTAATTCTCCAGCTCCCCGGGCGCTTTCTGGCTGCTCACTGCACCACCTGGTGGTGGTTGGGTTAAATGCAGAGACGAATTTCGTCTGTGTATGGGAAACATACACAGATGACAGGAAAAGACATTATTATTATTAAAGTACAAACATGTAGTGTTGAAATCTGTCAGTGATGATGGGGGCTGCTGGTGTCGCGCTTGTGGGGCCAAGATGGTGTAGAGGCAGGGCTGCCGACTTGGGACCCGAAGGACACAGGTTCGCGCCCCGGCCACTACACACCTTGGGGTGTCTATGAGTGCACACCTATTTCCCCAGCTCCCCGGGCGCTTTCTATGGCTGCTCACTGCACCACCTGGTGGTGGTTGGGTTAAATGCAGAGACGAATTTCGTCTTGTATGGGAAACATACACAGATGACAAAAATGTGACATTTATTTTGTTTTTATCTTGTTCAAAGATGTTCCATGTGAAGACACCAGCTCTCCTGCTTCCTCTCCAGGTGCAGCCTTACGGGTCGTCCGTGTACTGCTCCGACCTGCTGGACGACACCGGCTGCGTGGCCCTGCTGGTGGTGGGCTTCCTGCTGCTGACCCCCCTGCTGGTCCTGGCGCTCGCGGCCTTCTGCCGTCTGGCTCGGCACCTGCAGCTGGGCCTGTGCTTCATTCCCTACAGCCGGGCCGTCTACAAGAACCTGCCGGCCTCCCGCCTCCGGGGACCTGGCCCGGGGGGCTGCTGCAATCAGCAAGAAGCCCAGGAGAGGGAGGGGAAGGGCAGCATTTGGGTGTAGGAGTGAAGAGGAGGGTAAAGTGTAGTTCAGCTCTTTTTGTTAGTGTTTTTAAATCAGTTTGTATTTTCTGAACCATTATGTCCTCATCTCTACTGTTATAAATGTTAGCCTGCAGTTGTTTTGACCTTTTTTATACTCGTTCAATTTATGGAAAGTTTTTATGCCTTATTTCTTATAATAAAGTGACATTTTAGAGTTTAGGTTTCACAAAACAACTGAAACGAGTCTGTTCTTTTTGAATCTCATTTAGTCAGAAGGAGAAATTCAACAGAATCAAAACAAAAACAGATAAAGTCACTCAAAAAGAACGAGTGACCGGATCCTGAATCTGAAACTGGACCTCCGAGATTTATAAGTTGTCGGTCTGTTAGCAAAATATCTCATGAGCAACTGCACAGATTTTGATCAAACTCTCTGAAAATAAATATTAGCTGTTTATCTACAACTGGTTAACTTTTGGAGTCTGCCCAATCCAAGATGGCTGCCTCAGCTTTAAATCCGAGTTATTATGTAAAGTTCCTATAGCCAAGTCAGTTTTACAGACACTGAGCTTTGTACAATTTGATATGATAGTAGCTCAGAGTTGTCTTTATCACATACTCCGAGTGCTGACAGACTACACATCATAACAGTTAGTTAGCAAGGTGGCAGGTGAGAGAACGTTTATTTCTCAGGGATTTACACTTTATTTATTTATTTAGTTTTGAATTTTGACCAAATACTGACAGCACATATTTTCCGGCACATAAGTCACTCCAGAGTATAAGTTGCATCATTCAAAATAAATATGAAGGATAAAAAAAACATATATAAGTCGCATTTATTATGAGTTTATTTAATGGTCAAAACAGCTTCATTTCAACTGGGCAGCACCGCACCATCCATCCACCCACCCATCTATCCATCCATCCATCGTGGCCGGAGCTGCTAGCTCTCCAGCGTTCTTCCGCCTGCACCAGCTGAGTGAAGCAAGCACACAAGGGAGGACTCGTTCCAGTGATTAGAAATTAAAAGTGTCAGTCAAAAAATGTTGTGAATATGGAAAAAAAAAAAAAGTATTTAAGTTGCAGGACTGACAAATCTATGTAAAAAAAAAAACTGTGACTTATATGCCGGAAAATACAAAACACTTTTTCTTTGAGTATGTAAAAGTGGAGCACAGTGGTTCAGCAACTGTTGCCTCTCAGTAGGGAAGTCACCGGATCGAATCCTGGCCAGGAGACTTTCTAGGTGGAGTTTGCATGTTCTCTCCATGCATGTGTGGGTTTTCTCCAGTTTCCTCCCACAGACTAAAAGCATGCATGTTAGACATTGGTAACTAAATTGTCCCTAGGTGTAAGTGAGAGATGGTTGTTTATCTCTATGGAGACCTGTCCAGGGTGTCGTCTCTTGCAGGGCCGGATCTATAATACGGGCACACCGGGCGGGTGCCCAGGGGCCCGACAGCTCAATGGGGCCCTCTGCTGGCCAGGAGTGAGCAGTTCAGCCTGGCAGAAATTTTTTATTTTTTATTTTATTTTTTTATTGTCGCTAGACGTAGATAAAACAATGCTTTGTCCTCAATTTTCCTTATTATCCAACCCAAATAAAATAAAAAGTTGTTTTTCAAAAACAACTCATAAGTGTCTTTTAGTTTGTTGACATGACGTGTATGATTGGGAGCAGACGGCAATGCACACACTCAGTCCGGTTGGTGGCGGTAATGTGCTTAAAATAAGTTCGCCAACCGCCAATAAACAATAGAAGAAGAAGAAGCTCTGTGACCAATGAGCTGACAGCCCTTTTACACACGTGATTGAAACTACAGAATCCGGCTCATCTCATTGGTCCAGTCTTGGCAGTTCACGGAAGACACGGCAGCTACGAGGCCGCCAGACGAAGCATTGTTTCCGAGATAAATCCGTCCGAAGGTCCCCCGGCGCGCGCCGGAGCTCAACTGAGAACCAGGCCGGCCATGCTGCTTTGAAGCCCCACCAAGAGGCTCCCTGCCTGGGTACACGATCCAGAACGGCCCCCGGCGCGCGCCGGAGCTCAACTGAGAACCAGGCCGGCCATGCTGCTTTGAAGCCCCACCAAGAGGCTCCCTGCCTGGGTACACGATCCAGAACGGCCCCCGGCGCGCGCCGGAGCTCCGGCGCTCTGGACCACCAGAACCATGCACCAGGGCAGAAACTTCGTGCTGGACATGGGCACAGGAGAAAGCAGGTAAAGATAATGGATGGACGGACGGATAATAAATGTAACAAAACCAGGAGAACCCTTGAAGAAGAAGTGGAGAAGATCACTGAAAGTCTTCACCTGGTTGGCAGGTAAAAATTCAATAATTTCCAGTGTAGTTGTGAACCATGTTTAATTATTGATAGTTATAAACAAAAGTGTACAACTGACACGTACAAATAAGTACATAATTGTGAATTTAAGAGATTGCTAAAAGTGATTTTTTTTTGAAGGAATATGAAAAATAACATAAGAATTTATTTGAGTTGTTTAAGATGATGTAATCTTACATTTGGTGATGCAATTAATTTTGTTCTTTGATAAATCATTGTTGTGAGTTTATTTGGGTAAAAAAGGGGCAGAGATTATAAGATTATTCTTCATCTGCTGCCTTTCATTTTATTTTGAATGTATGTTTTTTATTTTTTATTGAGTTGTTGACTTTGTTTTAGTGAAATGAATGAATTTTAATAAATAAAATAAAAATAAATACATTTACTTTACACTATGCAAACATACAACCTTGTCCATCTTTAAAAAAATCACAGTTCATATAGGTAATTAATAAATACATTTCAAAATGTAGTTTACATACTACAATGCTAAATTTATAAATATAAACAATACACGTTTTTCCATTTATTTATCACTACATAACCTAGGCTATGTGTCACTAATGAATTTTTTAACACCTTTTGGCAGGCTAAACATGTATGGATGAGCTGTATGAGGAATGTGTGACTGCAAACAGCCTGAGGTGAGGTGGTCTCACCTCAGGAGAAAGAAAGGTGGCAGTCCCAGGGAACAGCAGAGAAGTGGATGCAGCTGACCTCCCCAACAGAACACCTGAACTCACACCTGGCCTCAAATGCTCCCCATCATTCATGGTTGAGTTCCATGTGATCCAGGTTTGAACTTGAGAAAAACATCATACAGACTGTCTACCTACACTTCAATCAAAGTAAGGGAATTCTTTTTCTTTTTCTGCTGCTTCGAGCTTTCTTAGAGCTCATGGA
>JBBPBX010036571.1:5051-16608 GCA_038048925.1 Garcialebias charrua | reverse complement strand
TATATATATATATATATATATATATATATATATATATATATATATATAATATATATATATATATATATATATATAATATATTTATATATATATAAATATATGTACATTACAACATATAATTTCATTTGAGCTGCTTCCTTCAGGGCGAAGGTACGGCCTTCCTTTATTCTCAAGAAACAGAACAAAATTTTCTTTCATACCACAAGCAATTAAATCACTAAATAATACTAAGGTATCATGACTTACTGAGCACAAATGTCTTGGCTACAACTTCTGCAACATTTTGGCTGACTGGCAGATTCACATGTGTTGTGACGGCCTCGACTTACAACGTTTCGGCTATACGAACGTGTGTAGAAATGGAACTCCTTCGTAAGTCGGGGATCACCTGTACAATCCCACCTTCAGATAAAAGTGGCCAATACAATCCCACCTTCAGATAAAAGTGGCCAATACAGGTAGTCCTCGACTTACGGCGTTTCGGCTATACGAACGGGTGTAGAAATGGAACTCGTTCGTAAGTCGGGGATCACCTGTACAATCCCGCCTTCAGATAAAAGTGACCAATACAATCCCACCTTCAGATAAAAGTGGCCAATACAGGTAGTCCTCGACTTACGGCGTTTCGGCTATACGAATGGGTGTAGAAATGGAACTCGTTCGTAAGTCGGGGATCACCTGTACAATCCCGCCTTCAGATAAAAGTGACCAATACAATCACATTATACATATATACATATATACATATATACATATATATATATATATATATATAGTAAATGGAGCTTATTTATATAGCGCTTTCCAGCCCCCTGTGAGGGACCCCAAAGCGCTTTACAATACAAACCATACACCCATTCATACACACATTCATACACCGGTAGCGGCGACTGCCATGCAAGGCGCCTTCCTGTCCTACCGGGAGCAACTCGGGGTTAAGTGTCTTGCCCAGGGACACAACGACACATGGTGTGAGTAACCGGGATTCGAACCTCCAGCCTTCCGATCGGGGGACGACTGCCATTACCACTACACCACGGCCGCCCATAATATATATATATTATATATATGTATGTACATATATACATATATATACATATATATATATATCAGGGGCGCCGTATGGGGGGTAAAAGTTGGTACAATTCCAGGGGCCCTTGACTGAAAGGGGCCCGAGATTGGGCTTTTTTTTTTTTTTTTTTCATGGTGTGGTGGGCCCCTGATAATAATACATTAATGGTAGTAGCTTTGTTTTTACTTGTTTTAACAGTAAAACTTAAATATTATCTCTCCCAGACCAAAAAGCAAACATCAACATATTTAACAACACCCCCCTGTATCTGCATGAAATGGTATGTTCCTAGCTGCTCATTTGACGCTGCTGGTGCAGTCAGAAGCATAGATATTATATATAAACACTAGATACCCTACGGACTGGAGCTGCCTATTGGAGCGGACATTCCGTGCGGCCGCCATCTTGGATGGGTGTATTTCGCGCTCCCAGCGCATTTATTTGTATTGAAGAAGCTGTATGCTCCACTAAAAACAATCATAACTTCACGAATTCTTACCCGATTTTCACACGGTTTTGTTTGTTATAAACGTCAGAGATGTGGTTATGACGTGTGACACTGCTACTCAATAAAAGTATGTGCTTTCATGCTTAAATACTTTGTTTTATGCTCTTAGTAGAAAAAAAAGAAGCTAGGTCGACACACTTATGTCTATAAAAAAATCGAATTTTAACTCAAATAACTGTGTTGGTTTGAAAAATATCTGCTTTGTGGTTTCTGATATATTTGATATATGTATATATATATCTTATAAAATTCATTCATTCATTCAACCTTTATTTATACAGGCTAGCCTCGTTGAGTCACGGGGACTCATTTACAAGAGGGACCTGTCTCACTCACACCAAACAACCATCCACTCTCACACTCACACCTAGGGTCAATTTAGAGTCACCAATCAGCCTAACAAGCATGTTTTTTGGTCTGTGGGAGGAAACCGGAGTACCCGGAGGAAACCCACGCATGCACGGGGAGAACATGCAAACTCCACCCAGAAAGGCCCCGGACCGGGATTTGAACCGGCAACCTTCTTGCTGAGAGGCAGCAGCTCTACCAGTTGTGCCACCGTGCTGCCCAATATATGCCCAAAATATATCTACATATAAAACTGTTTCTAGACTGAATTACCGGTAACCATGTTTTTCTTTTTTTACAGTTAAGACGAAGAAGTCAACACCAGAATTTATCAACTTTTGTCTTCTGGAGGAAGCACATGAGACAACAGAAAAAAATCATTTAGGTGTATGCAGTATTTATTTTTGTGCTTTTTTCACTTCTTAGTTTTCATAATAAACTTTTTTTTCTTAAGTGGTCTCATTGAACAATAATTTCCTAAACATATTTTACAATGTTAAGTGTGTACAGTATAGTGTTTGTTTAAAAACATACTGGAAGTTAAGAATATTTTCCATTTGCATTTGACCTTTAAAGAATCATAAGAAAAAAGATTATTAGATTTGAACAGCCATCCATCCATCCATCCTTCCTGATGTCGTGTCATGGGTAGTGCAGCAGCTTTTCCAAGGATGCACAGACGTCAAATACGTCAACATCAACCCATCCATCCATCCATCCTTCCTGATGTCGGGTCGTGGTGCAGCAGCTTTTCCAAGGATGCACAGACGTCAACATCAACCCCGATGAAGCTGTTCTTGGATGCCTAAACGAGTTTCCTGATCAACAAACATTTAATTATTAATACTTTGTTTTTACGTTTAAAGAAACATGCTTTTAATGTTTATGGGACAGTTTAAACCAAATTATCCATTTGCATTTGACTTTGAATTATCCCTGACAAAATATTACCGTTTAAATTTAATGAAATACAAACATTTAATATTACAGGGCCAATTGAAACCTAATTAATTCCTAATCTGTACCTTACTGTAAAAATAGTTTAACTGATTACAGGGCAGTGTGATCAATGTGTTAAGCAATGTTAACAGGAACCTTGTGCATATATGAGAATAATCTTTATTATAAAGAAACAAAATGGAAAACACATGGGTTTAAAACAAGCTGAAAAGTCTATAAAGTAAGATCAGAGCATTAAATAGCTCAAGGGACATTACCGCCAACAGGTGGTGAGACAAGGTCCTGCAGGGTGTTCTTCTTCTAATGTTTAGTGGTGGCTAGTAAATAGCTTGAGGTAACACTACCGCCACCACGTGGTAGGACGAGTGAGATTCTACACCCCGCCCACAGAAGGGCTGCAGTAGTGAATGGAGACAAAACCTACATGTGAGCCGATCCTAACTGGAAGAGACTGGACCAGACTGAGCCGCTCTGGGCCGGTAAGTGGAAAAGGGGCATTAGCAGCTAATCACTTGATTAGCTACACCTGCACCTGCCTTCTAGATCTGCACCTCCTGCTCTATTTAAACCACAACCAGACGTATAGTCGACGCTCGAACATTGATTACCTTGGGTAATATTGTGACAGCCTTAGATTCCTAGTTTTGACTCGTCTGCACTAACCTGTTTGCCTTTGCCCGTCTGTTCAGCTCCTGCTTGCCCGCTCGTCTCCTAGGCTGCGTCTGATTGCCAATCCTGTACACCAAACCCATAACTGAAGGACTTCATTATGGACACCTTCACCACTCCCCACCTTCAATCAGTACTTACCCATTGGACCCTCCATCTTCTCTGGACCTCGCCCTCCATGAACACATAGTCCGACGCCACCTGCAAACATATTCAACAGTAAGGACAATAACTACTATCATCACAGTTGTGTTAAAAGGATCATCCAGATCTCAATATTTCACTGCCTCTCTTCTTCTCTCCCCACAGCCCAACTCTAGTTCCTGCACTGTAAATAAACTATCACTTTTGTACTTGCTTGTCCTCGTGTTGTTTGGTCTGCCATTTGGGGTCATATTTATCAAACACCATGTTAGACACGATCACGAACCACTGCGCCGATCTTTCTGCTCTAGCCCTGTCATAAACACAAAGAGTCGCAAATCTGGGAAAGATAATGGATCCTACCATGAAACTCAACAGTCATGTAAACATGATTCTTAAATCTTGTTGTTGTTGTTTTTTTTTCCAGCTGAGGTAACTTTCTAAGCAGAAGCCCATACTTTCCAAAAATAACCTGGAGAGAGTAATACACACATTTATTACATCTAGGCTTGATTACTGCAATTCACTCCTGTTTGTTATCAGTCAGACAACCATTGCACGACTACAACTGGTCCATAATGCAGCAACCTGAATTTTAACCAGTACAGGCAAAAGAGAGCACATTACACCAGTCTTGGCCTCCTTGCACTGGCTACCCGTTCACCTTCAAATCCAGTTAAAAATACTCCTGTATGTCTACAAATCGTTGAACAGTCTCAGACCAGTTATTTCTCACAGTTCCAGGAAGTCGTCTTAAGTGCAGAGGTGACAGGGCCTTCTCTGTAGCAGGCCCAAAACTTTGGAACGAGTTACCTCCGCTTGTCAGACAGGCCCCCTCCCTCTCGATTTTCAAATCCCGTTTAAAAACCCACTGCTATTCCGTAGCTTTCAACACCTGATGATATGTGGTTGAACCTGTATGCTTCATACAGATTGGTCATTATATTTATTATCTGCAATGTTTGTTATGTCTATATTCTGTTTTTACTTCAATTTGTTTGTTGCTAATATGTTGCCTGTTTTTTTGTTTGTTTGTACAGCACTTTGGTTGGCCTTGTTGTCATTTTAAGTGCTCTATAAATAAAATTGGTATGGCATGGTATCATCATCTGAAAATAGCAGAGATGGTGTCCTGAGACTAAACCAGACTTCCTCCACGTCTGCACATATAAATTATGTCCACAAGTTATGAAAATAATTGGGGACAACAAGCAGCCCTGGCAGTCCATCTCCCATTCTGAATGAATCCAACTTACTGCTAGCAATGTGAACCAAACTATTGCACCACGTGTGTAGGGATTGAGCAGCCTGTAGCAACAGACCACCTATCCCATACTCACAAAGCATCTGTCCACAGTGTACCTCAAGGAACATGGTCAAATGCCTTTTTAAAGTGCACAAAACACAAGCAGAATGATTGGGCAAACTCCCATAACCAATTGAGGACCATAGTGAATGTAACGAGACAGTCCAGCGTCAGGGTGTAACGTGCATTGTTCCTCTTGAAACCACGGTTCAGCCATATACTGTATTGGACTCTTTTCTGCTGCAACCCTAAATAGACCATACCAGGGAGGCTAAGGAAAGGGATGCCCTGTACTTACACCCTCCAGTCCCCCTTTTTGAAGATGAGAACTACCTTTGTCTGTTATGTCCTATGACACTTCCCCTGATGTCCATATGAACTTGTGGAACTGAGTTTGTGCTTTTTGAGTAAGTACAATAAAGAAACAAACAAGAATAAAACAGTTTCAAATGTTTAGGGAGCTCTATCAATCCTGCACGTCAATTGAGATTTTCATTAATGAAAAGTGCGTTATAAATTGAATTCATTATTATTATTATTATTATTATTATTGATGACGAGAAGGGACTACCCAATGTGTCAACATGTGACTCAAGAGGGATCATGCCCAAGCGTCAATATATGATAAGTTGGGACTGAGACTGTGTTGTCCTCATTAAAACCACAGTCCTCATTGCATATTTATATACAGTAGTCACTCACTACTTCGCAGTTTATCGCGGATTTGCTCTATCGTGGTTTTTCAAAATAAGATTGGACATGACACATGGGTAGCTGTGGCTCAGTGGTTAGAGCAGTCATCCTCCAATGCAAGAGTTGGAGGTTCGATTCACCAGCAGTCACATGCCAAGTGTCCCTGGGCAAGACACTGAACCCCTCATTGCCTCTTATGTGTGTCCCATCAGTGTATGAATTTGATAAAGCTCTGATCAGTCTCTTTAGAAAGATTTGTCTAATTAGCTTTGTAGAGATCTAGTAGAGTGTTTTACGAATGGGTAAATGAGGGCACAGATTGTGGTGTAAAGCACTTTGAATACCTTGATAAGATAGAAAGGCGCTATATAAGTACAGTCCATTTACACAATTGGCTGATTGGTGGATGAGCCAAACAATTGGCACGGCATTTTTATTTAAAATAAATAAATAAAATGTTAAATTATTTAGTACCTGCTGCACATTTGTGCAACCCAGAGAAGCAAAACAAGCATCCTCCTGCAGATTTGAACAGCCCTTACTGCTGCAGGATAAACGTCCTGCTGCAGTTAAACAGCTGATCAGAAGTTCAGTGTGCAGAGCGGAGAAGTGGGCATGGCCAAGAGCGCTTGCACATGGCAAAGAGCAGAGATTCAGAGTCAGATATATGGTACATGCGGTGGAACAAAATTATGTACACTGGGTCCCAGTTACATCCAACAATAAAATGTAAAGGAAAAACAGTAATAAGATCTCTAAGATATAACTAAGACAAAACATCAGCTAAAAATACGCTAAACACTAGTAGCATAAAAACAATAAACACTATACTCCAAACAGCAGCAAACACATGAATTTGCGTGAGCAGATGAGTAAGAATGAACGTAACATGAAACAGATCAGCAGCACTATGATGCAATTTTTCACAGAGATTATCCTGGTTAGAGATTCATGAGAGCCTCAGGGTAGAAGCTGTTCCTCATTCTAGTGATTCTACACTTACTGCTTCTCAACCTGCTTCCTTAGGGGAGCGCGGGGCAAAAAGTGTGTGTGCTGGGAGGCTGGGGTCCTTCAGGAGGAAGGGAGCTGAAGAAACCATGACATTCTGTGCTCTTAGAGCGTTTAGAGCACTGGTGTCAAACTCCAGGCCTCGAGGGCTGTGGTCCTGCAACTTTTATGCCAGGTTCCCACCGAACGCTTTTCGCGCAACCGAAACAGCCACTTTACATTGAAAGTCTATGTGGCCGTGCATCTTGGAGCAGCGGGGCGTGACGCGGTGCGTCTTCAGCAGTTCAAGCAGCGCAGCAGTGAGCAACAGCTGTTTTCCGCGCCCGCGTCGCGCCCAAGCAGCGACTGTCGAAGCTCGATTTGACCTGCTGCGCGCCGCGTCGCAGCAAACAATCGGGAGAGCCTCTGCTATGTGATGACGCAACAACAACGGGACTTTTTTTGGACTTTTCAAACTTACCCAACGAGCCTCCGGTAAGAAACTTGGCATTTTTACAGTTGCCGCTGTCCGCTCGAGCGTACGATCACCCCAAACATAAAAAAAGTTTTAATCTCAACAAAGACTTCCGGAGCTGCAGTTCGGCTCGTAGAAAACCCACTCAAGTAGTAACGGGGCTCACGAACAGCTGATCTTATCTGCCCGGTGCACAAAAACACAAAACAAACCCCACCGGAAAAGGAGCCGACGTTGCTCCCACTGCGCGTCATCAGACGTGTTCGATGTGAACAGACATGTTGACAAGCAGCCAACCCAGCGCGTCAGGAGCTTTTTTGATGCGCGCAAAGCATTAGGTGGGAACCCGGCATTAGATGTCTGTCTGATGTCACACAGCTGAATCAAATGAGGTCATTAGCGGAGAACTTGACTGCAATGAGAAGTTAATTCAGTCACGATTCAGCTGTGTGGCATCTAGGGGTGCAGGGGGAAAAATGATTTTTTATCTTAGTCCTGGAGATTCTGAATCGATTCTAAAAGCCCCCAAATTGGTTTTAAAACATGTTTAATTTTATCTTTTTTCCACACCTACTCTCGAGCGTACTGCATATTACATTTTGTGTCCGTTCGGCCACCGTAGAATTTTGGCCTTGTAGGCTAACATACAGCAAGCTAGTTAGCCAGCTCCCTTTATCTGAATGGAGCCTGCTAGCATGGAGCAGGAGGACAGCGTGATTCAACCTGCTCCGTCTTTAAAACTAATTTAATATCCTACAACGTTCTGGGGGAAGACAGAGCTTAACAAGAGAACGGTTGTTTGCAAGAAGTGTAAAATAAAATTATGGTACAGTATTTTGGAAATACAATAAAATGCGTGGAAGATGAAAGTGAAAGTAGCTGACCAGCAAAGTCTTCTGCAAATATTTCTCTCTCCATCTCCTGCTGTATCACAAAGGATTTATGGGCAGACAGCTCAGTGGACGTTGAGGGGTTTATTTTTATTTTTAATGCACTGGAAGCAAAGTACGATATTCCTTCATGTAGATAAAACTCCACACAGCTCCAGCATGAAACTAAAATAATTTGGGAGAAGTTCTGATGCAGCTCAAAGGTAATTGCTATTCCTCATATTATACTAACACTAAAAGACAATGTTGTACAACAAACTTAATGTAATTGGTCTTTTTAACAGGTTGGAGAGGACATATGAGACACATCGACTGGAGCCAGTTCTAAATTATACAATTTATGGTTTATAAATTACAGTTCAGAAGAGATTTTAACATAGGTTTGCACAGGTTTTGAAATTGTTAAATATTTACTAAATATGAATCAATATGGTTAAAAAAACTGAAGTCTGTATTTTATATTGAGTTAAACATTAATGCACTTTGGTAAGCTGAAGTCTGTTTACTTTTGCATTTATATACTGTATTTTGAATTATTCGTCTGTGATGGACTGGAGACATGTCCATGTGTCCCTTCAACTCTCACACAGTAATGACTGACATGGGCACCAGTTACCCCCGAGACTTGAAAAGAAAGAAGTGGGTAAAGATGATGGATGAATAATTTGTTCCTAGATTTTTATTTTATTGTTTTAGAGAAATCCAGGCAACTAATCTAATCTACTACTGGTAATTTAAGTTACATAATTTTATGCACTCCTGTATTATTTGTTCCTATTTTTGGTGT
Source organism: Garcialebias charrua (assembly GCA_038048925.1). NCBI lineage: Eukaryota > Metazoa > Chordata > Actinopteri > Cyprinodontiformes > Rivulidae > Garcialebias > Garcialebias charrua. Next base: position 7,769 of record JBBPBX010036571.1, on the reverse strand, counting down.
AAATATCAAACAATGCAAAACATTGATACAATAAGGATGTTACGGCTGGCTCAGGCTGAACACATTTAATGGACACAAGACAACAAGAAAGGTTTAAAAAGTTTTATTTTTTGTTTAACTCCTGGAGGCTGCAAGCCTGGTTCATGCAGCCAGCTCCTTTCTGGGGAAAAAGACAACTAAAAACAGGAGTTCACCCTCAGGTTCCCTGTGTCCCAAATAAAAACAAAGTACAAACAAATTTTGGACCTGGGGAGTCAGCCAAAAAGAACAAAACGCCACCTAGGCAGACCAAATCCTGTACAGGACCGTCGTGTCTCCCCAGGTAACGATCTACCTGTTTAAACACCCAGCTAAGGTAACATTAAGATGAAAACAGGACTACGATCTCACCTGGTCAAAACCTATTTAAAAACGGTGTCAAAAACAGTGTCAAACAGTCAGTGCTTAGCACAAACCACTAACCCCTCCATAGGCAAACCAACATGTAAGCTCCTAGGTTTACCAGAGCTGCACATGAGCATGTACCTGCTCAACACACCACTCCCTCAGGAGTGACAACCAAGTGGCGAGGGATGGGCAGAGAAGTACAAACCTCCACACTCCTGCAATAGATCATTGCACCCAGCCCATTTATAGGTAGGGGCTCAACAGACTGCACCAATCAAGGCTGATCCAAATCAGGCTGTAAAGAAGGTATATTTAGCAGTGCAGCCAGGTTGGCAGCCAACATAAACAAAATATATTGGGGCTTAAAATAATAATGTGCCCTGGCACGTAGCATCCCCACCGACAGTTTTTGGATGGGGGATACAGCTATGTCATTAAACATAGCTCATTACCCATACAAACAAACAAAAAAACTCTAATCCAATCATTATGTAAAACATTCTGACATACAAGACTTTTCTCAACAGGTGTACACGTAGTCTAAATAGTAAAAATGCATAACCCAGAATCAGACACCACACAAAATGCAAGGCCTCCAAACGTGCGTGTTTCTGAACCTGTGCTAAAAAAGTTTAACCACATAATCTAAACCACACAAATTTCAAGGCCCAAAAAAGTGTGTGCTTCAAAACCAATCTGTGCTCCTTGCACAGCAACAAACGAAGCACCACACAAGCACAAGAAATCCCAAAAAGTGGGTGTCAAACTCATCTGTGTTAAACAAGCACAGAGCCAAAAAGAAACACACAACACCTCACCAAAAGTGGGTGCCAACAAAATCATCCGGGCTAAGCATCACACACAGACTACATAATACACTGCACAAAAACAAGTCAAAATACAAGTCAAAATATAACATACTGCAACACAGCCTCCACAGATGCACTTGGAGACCCATCAGGACTTAAAAAAAAACTGCAGCAGGCAAAATAGCTTAAACCTGACTACAATACCAAACAGTCCTTCTGCAGCATGTTTTACAGAAAGTTTAAAATGATCGGCCCACACAGTAGCTGTTTTTACGTACAGATTAAGGTAACAAATGTGAGTTGTTTAACTAAAGCACAAAGGTCAAAACTCCATGTTTAAAGACCAACAGTTAAAACACTCCACCAATGCCTTCCTGCACAACAGACTACTGTCATTAAAACAAAATGAGCACCAGCTGCGCATGAACACCAAGTGCAGCACATGCAGCTGAAGTGAGCTCCACACAAAATGACTCCACCCAAAAAACAACAAAACAAGCCCTCAAAAATATGTGTAAAAAATGAGGGTAAAATTAACAAATTAGCTCAATCCCGGACGAGGCGCCCAAAAATATGTTACGGTTGGCTCAGGCCAAACACATTTAATGGACACAAGACAACAAGAAAGGTTTAAAAAGTTTTATTTTTGTTTAACTCCTGGAGGTTGCAGGCCTGGTTCATGCAGCCAGCTCCTTTCTGGGGAGAAAGACAACTAAAAACAGGAGTTCACCCTCAGGTTCCCTGTGTCCCAAATAAAAACAAAGTACAAACAAATGTTGGACCTGGTGAGTCAGCCAAAAAGAACAAAACGCCACCCAGGCAGACCCAATCCTGTACAGGACTGTCGTGTCTCCCCAGGTAACGATCTACCTGTTTAAAAACACCCAGCTAAGGTAACATTAAGACGAAAACAGGACTACAGATCTCACCAGGTCAAAACCTATTTAAAAATTGTGTCAAAAACAATGTCAAACAGTCAATGCTCAGGACAAACCACTAACCTCTCCATAGGCAAACCAACACGCAAGCTCCTAGGTTTACCAGAGCTCCACATGAGCATGCACCTGCTCAACACACCACTCCCTCAGGAGTGACAACCAAGTGGCGAGGGGTGGACGGAAAAGCACAAACCTCCACACCCCCGCAACAGATCACTGTACCCAGCCTATTTATAGGCAGGCTCAACAGACTGCACCAATCAAGGCTGATCCAAATCAGGCTGTAAAAAAGGTATATTTAGCAGTGCAACCAGGTTGGCAGCCAACATAAACAAAATATATTGGGGCTTAAAATAATAATGTACCCATGGCACATAACAAAGGAACCTAAAATTATTGTTTTAAATACATGTTCTATTTGTTTACATTGTTGTTTAATCTTTTCAGCTTGTCAGTTACATAACTGAAACTAAATTGATGGCCATTTCAATAGAAAAATTATTTCTGAATCAAAAATTGTTTCTGAATCCCAAAAAAATCAATTTTGATTTTGGAATCGAATGCATTTGCCAGACACTGAGAAA
>JBBPBX010036570.1:21015-31410 GCA_038048925.1 Garcialebias charrua | reverse complement strand
GAGTCAAGCATTTGGCACAGGCAGTCCTCGAAGGGAAGGGGCTCAATGGCCATGGCCTCCAGTTTCTGACACTGTTCCTCGTAGAAGTACTCCAGCTCATACATGCTGAGCACCCCATCCCCATCCAGGTCCATGCAGCGGAACCAGTACTCTATACTACACACAAAAAAGGGAAAACAAGTTAGCTGGACGTTTTGAAGTGTAGTTCTGTGAATAGGTGAGGAATAATTAATATAGCTGTTGCAGAAAGCTCCTTTTACAACCTCAGCTTAAAGAAAAATATTTTATATCTGATCTGATTGACAGAAGCTAATCTGAGTGGAGCCAATGACTCCAGTCTCAAACAATTTTTAAATTGTTCATGCACATGCTATGTTATACATTTTTACTCCTGTCAATTATGCAAGAAATGAGTATTCTGGCAAAATCTATTATTCCTGCAGGATGTTTCTCAGGCTACACGCTACAGCTAGCTGCTCCTACTCCTAATCGCACTCGCAAAAAACGACAAAATTCTGTCAAAACATGCTCTGTAAAATTTATAGTAAAATAAAGGTTTTTGAAATAGCGTTTCCATAAAAAGCTATAAAAAATTTATGACATGAAACCACTATGGTCTTGTTTCAGCTCGACTTCGCTGTTAGCTTGTCATTCTGGTCAAATTTCAATTATTTATCCAAATTGTGTTCATTTAAGGCAGTGGTTCCCAATAGGGATGCACGATATTATCAGCATTATTGGCCGATGTTAGCAATTAAGTTAAATATCGGACATCAGCCATTCCATCAAAATAACACAGATATAAAAGGCTTCTGCTTTAAAGTAAAAAAAAATATTTAAGAAATTGTCGAGTATATATATTAACGCACTACTATTTATGCACTTTTCACTTGTTGCTTATGAACGGGTTGAGTTTAGATTTGTAAAAATTTACTAATTTTCACTGTTGTCTTTGTGTTAGAGAGTAAATGTCATGAATAAATTTGACTTTTTTTCCCCCCTTTTATAGATGGCCTCCCTTTTCACCTTATAGCCATCCTCTCACTCAGATATGAATTTTTTTTTATAGGAATTTAATTTGACATTAAACAAAATCCAAGTTGAAGTGTTGCATCATTTTCTGTCCCCTTTTTTGGCACCTGCATTTGGTAACAGGCCAAACTGACAAAGACCATGCAGAATAATGTAGTAGTTTAATTCCACAGCAGGGAAAGCTATGTAGTCTCTGTAAGTAGATCTAAGAAAATAAAAAATTGGTATTGGTAATGGGGAATTATTTTTTTATTTACGGTATTACATATTTGCATATCGGATATCGGGCAAAAATCCAATATTGTGTGCCGCCGCTTTGGTGTGGGGGATAAGCGCGCGGCACATGTTCTGAGGCTGGGCCTCTCTGCAGGCGTCGTGGGTTCACGTCCCAGACCCGACGAGCTATTTCTCTGCAGTGTCTCTCCCCTCTCTACCCCGTTTCGCCCTCATCCTCTACAATAAAGGCCACTAGAGCCCAAAAATGTAAAAAAATAAAATAAAAATCCAATATTGTGAATCCCTAGTTCCCAACCCTGGTCCTCCAGGAACCCAGTCCTGCATGTTTTAGTCATTTCCCTGCTCGACGCACCTGATTTGAATGAATGGTGCTTAACAGGCTTGGGCAGAACTTCAGGAAGTAATAAAATCATTGAATCGGGTGTGTTGGAGAAGAGAAACAACTAAACTATGCAGGATGGCGAAACAACTAAACTATGCAGGATGGCGTTCCTCAAAGACCAGGGTTGGGAACCACTGATTTAATGATTTAACATCAGAAAATATAATTACTGTTCAAACCTGTCCACAGAACCCCGCTTCAGAAGGTCTGAACTATCACTTTAAGACTGACAAGGACACGACGTGGCTAAAAGCAAACATACCTGGTGTCGCTCTTCTTGTCTTCCTCAGAGATGAGGAACCAGACAAAATCAGAGTAGCTCAGCCGTCCCCGTTTATGCACCTGCCTGTCTCTGACAGAAGAAGAAACAAGCACCAAATTAAAACGTCGTGGAGTTAACACTTTCAGCTCTTCAAACTGTTAACTTACATCGTTACAGTCCCTGAGAATATCCTCGCAATCATCTTCTGTGAAACAGCTAGAAAACACAGACCAGAGATGACACGTAGAACCAAGCGTTTTCACTTACAGTTCATCTTTTTCCCGACACGTGTAATTCATTCTCAGACTTGGTGGTGCACTTTTCCTGACAACCCTATAAATCCTCTGGTCATAATTTTGACCATACAGTGGACAAAAATGGTTCCAGACGTGGCGTCAGCGGAGCAGAGCATATACGCTGCTCTCCTATTGATCTTATATCCCCTACTTCACTAACAAACCATCAAACAAGAAAATGTGCAGTCAAAGGAGGAAGTGTCAGAGACAAATCTTTTCCAGACTGTATGTTAGGAGCAAATCTGGTCTAGATAACATTAACTAAAGGTGTTTTATTGTTCCGTGTAGTTTCAAACAGTACTGCTCAAGAAGGTGCATTTACTGCCTTAATCCCCACCATTTGTGTTGCCGTGACGTGGAGCCAAGATGGATGGAAGACAAACTGATGTCCAAGTGGTGGTATGTTTGCTCACCTTGGTCGTTGTGCCGTGCCAGGTCTTTCTGGTCAATATAGAGGTCGTGATCAGTGTCAAGCTCCCAGAACTTGCAGTAGATCACATAAAAATGTTCATAGGAGAAGTACTCCGTCAGCTGGTTCACATCTTCCTCCTGCTCCAGCAGTGCCACATTCTGCCCAGCACAGTTTGTGTTAGTCCTTTTTAATTGTAGGTGCATAAACACCAAAATATGCACTTTAAAGGCAACAGCTATACAGAAAATGTGATTGTATAACCAAAGAACTTTTTGCTCAAACCGAGACATTTTATGGGGGTTTTTTTTGCGTGTAAACAGCAAACATTTAACGTGAACATTTACCTGAAGAAAGTTACTTTTCCTGAGCTCAAAACGTGTGATTTTCCCCGTCCATGACATTTACCTGAAGAAAGTTACTTTTCCTGAGCTCAAAACGTGTGATTTTCCCCGTCCATGACCGATTCACGTTGTAAAATATCCTCTGAATCACCTAAAGAACAATCCGTGTTGTTATTGTACAGAATGAAATGACTATCCAGCAAACCGTGCTTGTGCACAGTTGCAGTGTGTGATGGTAGCATACCGTTGTGATGTATCGCGAGTGAAAGTCTGGTGCTTCTTTGAGAAAGGCCAACCCTGCATGTGAGTTCACCACATCCTGGAAACATCACGTTTAAAGTCATTACTTGGTCTTGACTTCACAAAAGAACGTTCATCTCTGAAATTCAAGGCAACTCTTAATGGACATCCTTCACTTCTGAAAGATTTGATCTATGTCTGTCAGAGGAGCTGTACAAACACTCCTTAAGTGAAACATCAAACCTGTGTTGCTCTACTGCACATCCTTTTGTCCAACATTTGGTTTTGTCCCCCGTCATGCAGAAAAGAGGGGTAATTAGAAATACCCCCTCACTCCTCCACCCACACTAACTGCACTAAATTACAAATATTCACTATTCAAATCCCTCAGCGACGAGGTACATCAGGACACCACTCGTTTACGTTGTTCTATGAATAGAAAATCTTCCAGACCAGAAGAAGCCACCTCTTTAAACGGGTCTTTAAAAAAAAATTACAGTATTTTCAACCAGATACGGCGCTCCGGCGTGTAAGTTGCATCTATTATGCGTCACCATTGACCACCTGGAAATGTGGGCCGGTGTTGTGCCAAAAATTGATTGGCTGCCAAATGGCGGTCGCAGGAGCGCGCATGGGAGGACTTTAAAGGTTCAGTATGCAGTTTCTGTAGAACTGCAGAACTTAGAAATATTTTCAACAGGCAAAGCATTCTGATCCCTCCCCCTCAGAGCCATATATGGCTCTGCCCCCTTGTGGTCTGTTGAATTTCAAATTCAAGCTCTGTTTTTATTGGCTGATTCAAATTCAAGCTCTGTTTTTATTGGCTGATTCAAATTCAAGCTCTGTTTTTATTGGCTGATTCAAATTCAAGCTCTGTTTTTATTGGCTGGTTACAAACTCTGTTTTTATTGGCTGGAAAATGGCGGGTCACCTTTTCTTTTTAGAAATGCTTATTTACCACCTGGAGAAGCAAGGGGACAATATTTTTTTTTTTTTTTTCAGAGATTACCTGGCTAACATCAGTCTGTCAGGAGGTAGTGACAGAGTGAAGAAATATGTTCATAAAAAGCTACATACTGAAGCTTTAACAAGAATTTAACCAGATTAAAAACAATTATTTGTTTGTTAGACATTATAGCAAAGGTGTGTCTCATTTCAACTTGTTCTTAATAAATGTACTTTAACGGTCAAACAGCTTCATTTCGCCTGGGCGCTGGTGTTCCTCCCTGCTCCACTGCCGGAGCGGGGATGAAGGCTCCAGCCGCGAGCTCTGAAGCCTTCGTCCGCCCACAGCTCGCTGCTTCCCGGGGCCGCGGAACAAGCGCTTCGCTGCCCCCTTCCTCCTGGCTCGGGTGGCCCGAGGAAGGCTGTAGAGCTTGCAGCCAGAGCTGCGACGGATGGATGGATGGATTGATGGATGGATAGATGGATGGATGGATGGGTGGCACACTGCGTGGAGGAAATTTGCATGGCGGGAGCCAGCCAGACACGGGATGAATGTTCCCCGTGAGGGGCGATCCTCCACCGCCGTGTGGCCGTCCCTTCTGCCATGTTGAATCCCCGGACAGACTGCACGGACCCGACCTGTTAGTTTTGGTCTGCATGTTTCTATTACCTGCAGTTTGTAATCTGAAAAATAGGATTTTCTTGTGTTAACTTCTCCTCAGTTGTCTCTGTGAACGTTTGTGTGTGTGTGTGTGTGTGTGTGGGGTGGGGGAGTAGCGGGTTAGAGGAACAACATATAAAAGCCTTAGAGGACCCTCTAGCGCAGGGGTCTGCAACCTGCGGCCCTGGAGCCACTTGCGGCTCTTTGGTCCCTCCGCAGCGGCTCTTTCAAGCTTTGACCAAAACTGAATTGGTCGTTATACAAACAACATAAAACGACTAGTTTTAGCAGTTTTTATGTCGTTTCATTTGCAATTACAGTATGTGGATATTTCATAATGTTCCTAATATTTGCTAATGTGTCTAATTTCAATACTTTTTGTCTGTCTAAGCAGATCTCACTTGTAAATGAGTCTTCGAGGCTCAATGTGACGTATCTGTCTAAATAAAGGTTGAATGAATATTGGAACAAGTACAAGGAGTAAAACTTTAACTTTATGCTTTATTTCTATACTTAATTCATTTTTCCCACAATAAAAAAAAACCTAGGTTTGTATAGTTCATAGTTTTTATTAACAAACCTTCTCTTTAAAAGAATCTGGTTTTTCATTTGTCTTAAATTGTAAAAATAGAAATTATTTGTTATTTTATTTTATAGTGTCACCCCTAGTGGCCACAAAAGCCCCTTCCAACAAAGCTAACGTGGCCCATGGGCCATCAGTTGATAACCACAGTTGTAGCATGTTGCGGCTCTGAACACTTTTAATTTAATGAACAAAGGCGTAAAATGGCTCTTTTAATTGTAAAGGTTGCAGACCCCTGCTCTAGTGGCTGCAACTGGTAATGTTCACTGGTTCATGTCTATGAATGAACATTTCAGTCAAAACTTGGGTACAAATATGGGGGGGGGGAGACGCATATTAGTCGCTTCAGTGTACTGTATAAGTTCCAGGACTTGCAAATTTATGCAAAAAGGTGCGACTTACACTCCAGAAAATACTGTATATAAAAAACAACAACTAGGAAATGGCAATAAAAATAGGTTCATTGATGAATTATAATAAATCATTTATTCCCTCCTTATGCCTTAAAGATAAAAAGAGCAGTGAAACTCTTGGTATGTCCTTATTATGAAACTGCCCCATGTCTTTTCCTTCTCCAACTCCTTGCCTTGCAGTAAGGAAAAGAATTGTTGACATAAATGCAAAGGCGGCAACGAAATTAAAAGGCCTTATTTTAGGGCAACCTCCAAGCTTCGTGGATTTGCTAAAAGAAATTAAATCATAGAAAACACATAAATCACAGCCCACAGGAAACAGGCGGGGACAGTCAAATCTACTCCACTGCAATCCGCCTTTCATTCATCACAACAGTCAACGGTGATTCACTGAGCCGCACAGTACAGATTAAACACTGTGTGCCACGAGGAATCTCTGCGTGCATGCTAACGGCTGTTCTGGTCAGACTAAAAGCTCATGGAAGTATAAAAAACACATCAGGTTAGGGCCAAATAATTTTTTTAAATCTTAATTACTATTTCTTCTAAGCTTGAAAACATCTTCAGGAGAATCTCCACCCTGTGTCTCGTCACTATATTGTAGACTTTTAACGTTCCTAAATTAGTTTCCTGTCACACATGAAAGCACGGCCTCAGCAGGGCCGTCCACAGACCAAGCTCAGTTTGCGCCACCATTGCAATTTTGCCCCTCCACCACCCTGCCAATTCCAGCCCTCTTCCTGGGTGTGCTGCAGTCCGTACCTGAAGAAATGGAATAAGGTCGTCTTGTTCCAGGTAATTACAGCCAGGCTTGGCCAGGAGGTGCACAAATTTAGAAGCATCATCGTGACAGGTCTGCAGAGTTCTGGAGAAGAAGAAAAGAGCACAGTTGGTTGTGAGGTCGCTCCCTCCTTGGCTTTTATATTCTTTCAATTTTGAACTTTATTAAAAATTTCAAGAACAGGTACATTACTTCTGAAATTAATATAATGAATTGGTGATGGGTGATTGTACTGCACAGTGTGTTATGGTTGGCCTGAGGTGACCTCTCATCAGAGAACGGTTCAGTGACATGCTCAGGTCACAACTCACGCATGTCCAGGTCTCTGGAGGCTCACACATTAATACAAAGACACGTCTATTGCACAAAACCTCATAAAATTTCAATCAACTGAAAGTTACTGAATGGATGTTTTCCATTCAGTACACATGCTTAGGCCTGTCGCGATAAACAATAAATCAATTAACTGCACGATAAATGAAAATGATTTATCTCATTTTCATTTATCAGCTTTATCGTTTCTTCGTCTCTCTCTCTTTCTACTGAAGACACTGGATGACAAAAGGCTAAACTCTGGTGCTCTTCACTGACTCTTCCCCTTCCCTTTCTCTTTAAAATCAGTTTTAACGATCCAAAATCCCGTTTTTGGATCGTTAAAAGCAGCTAAGCTGAGAAGCTAAGCTACGAGCTAGGCTAACAGGCCGACCTCGGGAAAAATCCTCCGTCTTGTTGAAGCTCCAAAATTCACGGTTGAAACCCGTGCCTTTGTGTAAAAAGTTGTTTCTCTTCAAAAAGAAGCTGAGAACTTGTTTACTGATTTTTTTATTGGTGACAAATGCTATGCTAAAGAGCTCAAACCACACCCGAGTGTCCGCCATTTTGAGAACAAAAGAAAAAGAAGAAAGCAGAGACCGCCCATGTCACGTCAAAGGGCCTCCCTGCCATTTTTCTTAAAGAGACACGCTGCTCGCTCCCTCACTATCCATCCTTCGGTTGAGTCTTATACTGCCATCCAGTGGTAGGAAAAAAAGGTACTACACTCAAAACAAATTAACCAACATTTCATCTCAAATTTAACAATTACAAATTACTGTCAAATTTCCAACAATATCATCGTTTATCGCAATAATTTCTGAGACAATTAATCGCCCAGCAAAATTTGTCATCATGACCGGCCTACAAGCGCTGTAACGTAGCTACTTTCCCTAACGAAGTTTATAAAAGCAACAAATTCTGTTTGGAAAAAGAAAAAACGTCCTAATGTCAGAGAGCTACATGCAGCGTTTATGTTCCTGAGAGAGTGATCCTCATTGTCCAGAGGAGACTGTGTGAGCCCTTTGGCTGAGAGTGAATATGTCATTGGTTCAGTTAGAATAAAAGCAGCTATTGACGTACTTTCTCCAAATAGCCACAAACTTGTGAACGGACACAAAACCCGTCCTGTCGCCTCCAGCTGAGCAGAACAATGGCATTTTCCAGTACAGGGGGCACTCACAGGCCTAAGGACACAGAAGAAAAGAGAGTCTGTAGTTAGAATGAAGCTTACGCAGAGATTAAATTTTAAAAAAGCATAAAGTTAACAAAAAACACAAGTTTTATTTCAGGACTTTACTATGTAGCAAATTTATTGATTTCCCTGAGTCAACTTAGCTGTTTTTGACACAAAGTTCTCCTCAGGCTACAAACCACATTCCTCTGCGACACGGAAATAATATTTTCCGTGGGGTTTTAAAATCAGCAAACGTTCAATAAGTCAGGAGCCAAACAGCAATAAAAGAAAATAGTTTGCTGGGTGGCAGCTGAACCACGATGCTACAACCTGCGCTCTCACCTTGGCGACTGGCCCCATGTGTTCAATGGTGGCCCTTTCATTTGGAAATTGTGAAAATATTTTCTCAATTTTGGAAATGAGGCTGTCGATGTTGAGGTTGGCTTGGGGCTGGCCCTGTGGGAAGTAAAACTTGGGAATGCTTTCACTCAGTGCAGTGGTAACTGGCTCCTCCGTCCTCACTTGGGCCTGAGACAAACACAGACACATGAACTATTAGCCACTCGTGCTAAAAGTACATTTCAGTGTGTGTTGAGGCGAACTGTAACATAAATGCCACACTGCTGGCACTGATGTAACCATATCTTTAAGCAGCCCTAAGGCTCATCATGGAAGATGATTATAAACCATTTATCTGTAACAGATACTCCTGTGACTGCCATTCCTGCCTGACAGTAACTTTGTAATTTATTTTAAATTAATGTGTCAACATTCATTAATATGTGTGAAATTATTGGACCCGATAGTCATTTTAGGTTTATGGCTAAAGTTGAGCCTAATTTATTTTCCAGTTAATATACTTATTAAAAAGTAAAAGCCTGCAGATCAATATTTTGATGAACACAGATTTACAGAATGGCAATGTGAAACTCATTTTTTACATAATAAACACAAAAAAGTAAAAGCCTGCAGATCAATATTTTGATGAACACAGATTTACAGAATGGCAATGTGAAACTCATTTTTTACATAATAAACACAAGCATGAAACATATAGATTATGGGTAATATATAATATCTGACACCCTAATGACAAATAAGCAGTCGTTTCAAGTTCAGACAGTTTTATGACTTGTGGTCAACAATAAGATCAGCATCATCAACAAATATAATAAACAGGACATGATAGACATGTTCTGTTTATTATATTTGGTTAACAAAACATTTAAAATATGACAGTCATAATTTTATAATTTTAGATATAACCACAAAAAAATCGTATAAGAAATTTTTAGTGTACAATTACACTCTTCAGGTTATTCACTGTCCCTGTGAGAAACATGTCAACGCTTGCAAACAAAAACGCTCAATAAAACCTGTTCCAACTGGCACACATGTTTAACATGTTGTATTAATGTTTTACTATATGATATTTCATCTTTTCTCAACATTCTCTTAGAAATCTTCAATGTCATGTCCTGACCCTCAGGTTAAAACAGAACTACTAATGACCTTTTTTAAATAAAAGAGGGCTATTAATTATAAAACCCATTAGACCCTTTCTAAGCCTTTTGTTGAAAGATAAAAAAGCCAAACGCATAAATCATGAGCATGCATGCAATATTATATTATGACTTTGGAGCTAGCAAACCTTCAATAATTACTTACATTTTAATATTGAAGCATTTTGAATTATGACATTCATCTTTTTTAGTGTAGGTGAATATAATGAGACGGGAATGTGTGTGCTTTGTAAAGAAAGCACCGTACATGGAGTGTGTGTTTCCTTTGAACCTTAGCTTGTTCTTTCTTAAACAAATCTTAAATTAATTGAATACCATACCACTTTATTGATAAAGCACTTAAAATAGCAACAACTAAAATAATACTAAAATATATTTTCCTAAAGCAGCTGGTTTAAAATCAACAGTTATAAAACAGTTATAAAATCATTTTTGTAAGTTGACAAATCAAGCACTCTCATGAATATTAGGGTGTGCCACCTATTATCCGTTATTCTGGAAATATTAAACTGAAAGAAGTTAAATCAAAAATATTTTTTTCTAAATCACCACAAGGAGATTAGCGTTGCTTAAAGGTGGGGTTACATGATTTTTCTACTATTCATAAAATTGCTCAAAATGTATATATATTTTATCATTTAAATATGTTTGTTTTTTTGCAAACAAAATGATAAATCATTGTTTTTGTGGGTTTTTTTTGCATTACAGTGCCTCCATTTGTTCATCACTAAAATGTTACAACTGTAGCAAAAACACAACAGTCCATTGGCAACAGTATCCTAAATCTTTTCTCCTTTT
>JBBPBX010036570.1:0-19946 GCA_038048925.1 Garcialebias charrua | reverse complement strand
TTGAATCTGTGAGTAGAAGTTTGTATTTTGCTTTACAAAAATCAGAAAGAGCCAAATGTAATTGTACCCCCTTTACTAACAGTTTGAGGAGAAGGTGTTAAACTAAAAACCTGCCGACTGACTCGTTCTTTGTGGTCTTGAGTAATAACTCAGAACAGCTGTGAAGATATTAAACTTTCACCCTGGTGTTCCCACACCACACGCTCATTTTAACAAGCCTGGATCAACATCAGTAAAACACCAAACATAAAGGTAACTTTAAAAAAAAAATCAAATTAAAGAGACATTCTCTAAATGTTTGCTGTAATCTGATATTTTGCTGTAGGAATCTGCTTATCTTACCCTGACAACACTTGTCAGATAAGCCCAGAATCACATATGTTCTGTGACAAAAGACACGTGACTCTATGCTTATCTGTGCTGTGTGCTAGCAGCAGCCATGGCTATAAATGGACAGAAATATGTCCTGCTGCCCTGCGTTGTCCCCTCGCTGTCTCCATGCTCGCAGAGAACAACTGTTAAGCCACATGACATTTTGCACAGTGAAAACGGCGAGGACTGAAAGAGGACAACAAAGCAGCTGAGCACAAAGCACCAAACTAAACAAAAGGTGAACAACACAAATTGTATCTATGTTTGGATGGATGAACAACACTGTGCCACTAAAGGAATGGGAGAATATAATGAATACAGTATAATGCACTAACACGAACACCTGCCTGTCCTTGCTGGAAGGCTCTGAGCCTCTTCTTGAAGCGAGAGGGCAGAACAAAGTCACATCCACGTGCCAGGAGAGCCAGCTCCTTCCTGAGGTCAGGATCCTGACGAAGAGACAGCTCCTTCATCCTCATCTTCGCTCCAGGATGAGGTGCTCACATACACAAACAACAACACTCAGTCTGGTGTTTTCCTCTTGAGCGTGTGAATCCCATGCAACAGGTAGAGCGAGTAAAAGGCAGTGGAGGTGGTGCAGGTCCTTTGTGAGAATGCCCCTAAGATTGCCTCCGTCACAGTATCAGCCTGTTAATGCAAGGCAGCAGCTGTTACTGTGACATTCCCTCCCATCGTAAAATAACTCTGCCTGCTGCTGTGTCCTCGTCTCTACCCAACATGCACATGGAGACATGCTGAAGGGTCAGGGAGCCCTCGCATCAAAGCTGTAGGGGAGATAAGGAGTGATTAGGTACAGCTGTGTGGGACTCGCTGTGTGTGTGGGACGGGAGGGGTGAGAGCAATGGATCTGCCCTTTCCAGTTTGCATTCCCCAGTATTCATGGAAGGTTGTGTAAAGATACAAACTAGTGGCTGCTTGCTGTACTCAGACTATCAGAAGGCCTCACTTTGACCTAAGGACTTGTTCTTTTAGGAAACCATTACAAAATGTATACAGTATTTTCTGGTGTATAGGTCGCATTGTCCAATTATCACCAATAGATTGGAAAAATCCCTAGATAGGTCGCACCTACGTTTAGCTCTGCTGCAAATGTCTGCCACAGGAGCGCACAGCAAGGCTTTTAAGAAGATTAACACTTAAAAACAATTATTTGTTTGATAAAAATTATAGCAAATATGTGTCTGAGCTGAACTTTTCCTTAATAAATGAACGTAATTGTGAAATGAGCTGGATTTAAAAATTTGTTTCACCGAAAGTGATAACAAGCCATATATAGGTCGCACCTGAGTATAGGTCGCAGGCCTTGAAAAAAAACACATAAAAAGGTGCGACCTATACACCGGAAAATACGGTAATCTGAATCTTTGCTTTTAACAGAGAGCCCTAAACTTTGACCAGTCCCAAACTGGGATGAGAAATCCTCACACTAATACAAAGATTGAAAATAAAACTCCTAAAGAAATTAAAAATAATAAAAATTAGACGTTATTTTGACACAATTTACCTAAATCTGTTGACAGATCTCCAACAAAATACAGAAGGATAAAAAAAAAAAGCTCTGTATGATTCTACATACGGTAAATAGAATATAAAAAGGTTGTAAATCAGGTCACTGAATGATACAAAACTAAACGTTTTAAATAGCTTAAGACATTCTGCATTCTATTTTTGGTGTTTTTTTGTTTCGCCTAACCTTTGCAAACTTAGATTGCTGGCCATTCCATGTCTTATAATAGTTGACGGGCAACTGAAGGGGGGATCGGGACATGTCAAATTCAAAGAATGATTCCTGAACCAGCCTGCACCTATTTAAAGCACCAGCAAACACTTTGTGCAACTCAAGAAACAAGATCTAGAGAAACACAAGCGTATCTTTGGTCTTCAAATAAACATCTGCTTCCAGTTGTTGCTGCACTTGAATGATACAAACATTAAATTTACACAAACGCTCTGCTCCAACGGCTCATAAGTTGCATTCAAAGAACAGACTACGATCAGAAAAAGCCCCAAATGACTTTAGGCCAGCTGACACAAACATAATTAAAAATCCTGCAATGATGTCTGCCTTCTCCTTGACCGGTTTATGTGACGTTAGGGTAGTCAGTAGGGCTGAACGATTTTGGAAAATAATATAATTGCAATTTTTTTTTCTATAAATTGCAATTGCGATTTAAAACGCTTTTTTTTTTAAAATATCTTCTCAAGTATTTTTCAACAAACAGAAGCAATAAATCAATTTGTTTTATAATAAACAATGTCAGATTTATTTAAAGCAGAGATTACAATAAAGCAAACAAATCTATGCCTTTTCTTTTCACCATTCCTATTTTTTCTTGTTTCATAAACATAATAGTAAACATGATAAGTGAACTTCCAAACTACTGTCTGAACTTCACATGACAGTTACTAAATAAATATAAAAAATTACTGTTTGAAGTTCAAACAGTTCGGTCAGTGATCCCTGTCGGCTGATACTTTGCTTACTTGAAGTTGAAGCACTGGTTGTTGTCATTCTATCCATGCAACCATCGTAAATGTCTTTGTGGTGTTTGTTTTTTTAAGTGTTGATAAAGATTTGTGTCACGTGACCAGTCAAACTGCAGCCTTCGCGATCAGAAAATCTCATTTTATCATACTGCGATATTATTGCAAATGCAATTAATTGTTCAGCCCTAGTAGTCAGAAACTAAGTGCACACCCACGTTATTTCAGATTCAGTTGCTGTTGTTCACCACACCGGACACTGCACATGCATAATAAGCAGTTTGTGAAAAAGACTAAATGTTCATAACATCATTTGATGTTGCTCAACTTTACTAATGGAACATGGAAAGTTTAAACTATTCACACTCGTGCATTGTTCAGTCCATATTCATAACTGAACAAATAAAATGTGAAGACCGCTATAAAAAGCATCACAACACAGCAGCACAAATGAAATGTGTACGTAAAAAAAAGCCCGCATTATTAAAAAAACAACCCCTCCCTCAAAAAAAAAAAAATTAAACGGAATGAAAATAAAAATAAATGCAGAAATGACAAACTATTTTAAGGCCATTCATTACAGGAGGCCCAAAAAACAGGACGCCATCATCAGTTAGACAAGCTGCTTGTGTGTACAGTTTGTTGGGTCAATACAAACAAGTCATACTGACCGCACAGTCTCTGATCTGCTAACTGCTACAGTCTGATTTGTACATGTGTCTAGCCATGTTTGTTTCATTGTGTAACAGATTATTATAAAACAGAGCATTAGAACTTCATAACTATTGAATTCAGCCGACTTGACATTCAACAGTACTTCAGAGTCAGAGTCAGAGAATCTTTATTGTCATTTGCACCGCATGTGGTACATGTTGTAGGAGCTATTTGTCTATTTTTTGTTGGGTCTTTGAATTTAGTTTGTAATTGGCTTACTTCGTTTTGTTTCATTTAAATAAGTATTTTTTGATTAACTAATTGTTTAGAATAAGTTTGTTTGTTAGTAATTTGTTTAGTTTATATATTTGTTTTTGATTGACAGGAGGTAATGTGGGTTGGTCCAATTTTCTATAAGTGGAAGTGCCTGGTGAGGACCATGATGCATTTGGGTTTGGGGCCTATGGTTTTTACCAGAGCAAGAGGGATGGCAAGGGAGAAGAAATGTTTGAAGCTTGTAATTGTTTGTTGAAAGAGACAATAAATCATCAAGAAAAATCAACAAGTTTGGACCTTGAACCATCATTTTGCCTGCGTTGAGAAACTAGACCCCAGTGCCTTAGTAGTGGCTTCAATGGACATATTGGATGTTTGGTGAGGCAAACAATTGCCACTACACATGTGATGAAAACGAGATTATGTACACAGGGTCCCAGTTACATTCAACAACAAATGCAAGAGAAAAACAGTAATAACATCTAGAATTAACTAAGAAAAACATCAACTAGTAATACACTAAGCCCTAATGTAGTAGAAAAACATCATTATAAACAGCAGCACGAACATGAGTCTGTATGAGCAGATGGTCACAGATGAACACAGCAACAAGAAAACAGATCAGCATCAGCATGATGTGATATTTTGCAGTGTTTATTCTCATTATTTATTTATTCATGAGTCTAACAGCCTCAGGGTAGAAGCTGTTCCTCAGTCTAGTGGTTCTACATTTGATGCTCCTCAACCTCCGTCCTGAGGGGAGTGGGGCAAAGAGTGAGTGTGCTGGGTGAGTGAGGTCTTTCATGATGCAGGTGGCTCTTTTCCTGCATCTGGAGGTGTAAATGTCTGTGATGGTGGGGAGACTGACTCCAACAGACTTCTGTGCAGCCTTCACCACTCTCTGTAGAGCTTTCCTCTCTGCAACTGTGCAGCCTCCATGCCACACGTTGATGCTGGAGCACAGGATGCTCTCCACTGCACACCTGTAGAAGGAGGTGAGGACTGGGCTGCTCAGACCAGCTCGTCTCAGCCGTCTGAGGAAGTAGAGTCTCTGATGACCTTTCTTGATCAGGCTGGTGGTGTTGTTGCTCCAGCTGAGGTTATCATTCAAGTGTACACCCAAGTATTTGTAGCTGGAGACCACTTCCACTGCAGATCCACTTATGTTCAGTGGGGTGTGGGTGTGTTTGTTCCTTCTGAAGTCCACAATCATCTCCTTTGTCTTCTTCACATTCATGTGAAGGTTATTCTCTTTGCACCAGCTCTCCAGGTGTTCCACCTCCTGTCTGTAGCTGGACTCATCATTGTTTGTGATGCATCCCACCACCGCTGTATCATCTGCAAACTTTACAATATGACAGCCTGGATGTGTGGCTGTACAATCATATGTGAGCAGAGTGAACAGAAGAGGGCTCAGCACACATCCTTGAGGAGAGCCAGTGCTGAGGGTAATGGTGGAGGAGGAGAAGTTGTGGATCTTCACGGACTGTGGTCTGTTTGTTAAGAAGTCTAGTACCCAGTTACAAATGGAGGGGCTTAGTCCAAGTGTGGATAGTTTGTCTATCAGAGTTTGGGGGATCATGGTGTTGAAGGCAGATGTGAAGTCCACAAAGAGCATGCGCACGTATGAGTCCTTCTGATCCAGGTGGGTGAGAGCAGTGTGGACCACAGAGGAGATGGCGTCCTCTGTTGATCGGTTCTCGCGGTATGCATACTGATGAGGGTCCTCGTTGATGTTGACGGTTGTCTTGATGTGAACTTGTGAACTTGTGCTTCACCTTAAAAAAAAGGTCTAGCATACCATAAAAAAATTACTGGAATATAACTTGCCAGCTTTTGTGCCAGAGTTTTGGACTAAAGCTCATCTTACGTTGAGAAATGACAACATTGTAGCCGTTTTGGTTAAACCTTGAAAATACCATCAAGTACAATCCCATGTCCCATTAAGAGGCCCCAGTTTGTTGTGAATGAATCTCTGCTACTATGACATGAATTTTAGCTCAATTTCCAAGACTGACTGAATTATAGCCATCTTTGTGTTTTCTAAGGTCAGTTGACCTCAATCTTGGATAGAGCTGGCACTAGGGGTAAATCAGTTGTAAATACTGTATATAGTACCGGTAGTCCCTCACTAATCGCAGGGCTTATGTTCCAGACATCCCCGCAATAGGTGAAAATCCGAGAAGTAGGGATGTTAGACTGTTGCCATCAGGGAGGAGACTGAGGAGTCTCCAGGCTCGTACCAGTAGACTGAGAGACAGCTCTGTTCATCAGGCAGTCAGAATGCTAAACACTCTGCCTGCTCTGCCTCCCCTCCCATTTGAACTGCCTTAACACAAAAAACTTTCTCACACATTACCACTCAACACAAAGTTTTTAACACTGGACTCTGTGTCATCAAACGGGTTATTCACTAAACTCTCGGTCATGTGCTCATTCAGTTTGCACTACTTCTCATATTTGCACTAATGTTTGTATTACATTACTGCCTATAGTCATACTACTGTTTACATTCACTGTTTACATTTATTAATACGGTTTACATTTATTACTACTGCTTTACATTTATTACTACTGTTTACATTTACACTACTTTTATCTACACTACTGCTGATACATATACAGCATTCTCTGACTAGCCTTATCTAAGGATGCCAAATGTGCCTTATGTGCCTCACTGCATATGCCACTTTGCCTATATACCAACATCAAATACCTCATACATATACTGTGTACATTAACTTATATGCTGCTGTGCCACTCTTTGCAAATGTCAATGCTAGAACCTTCAGTTTATTTTATAGATATACTTTTTATACTACTATGCAAAAACTCAGGACAGTATTACACTTTTATTATTTCATTTTATGCTTATGTTCATTGGGTGTTTGGTGTTTTAGGGGTGTTTGGTGTTTCAGTGTTGGTGTAAATTTTCATACTTTTATACTATTATGAAAAAACTCAGGACAGTGTTACACTTTTACTATTTTATGCTTATGTTTATTAAATGTTTTAGTGTTTAGTGTTTAGATGGTTACTGTTGCACCGAGGGACTGAGAGAAACGCAATTTCGGTCCTGTGTATGTCCTGTACATATTGCAGTTCTGACAATAAAGTTGACTTTGACTTTGATGTTATATTTATTTTAGTATTCATATATATATTAAGGCTTTATAAACCCTTCCTACAGTCTTGCCATATTCTTAACAATGTTCTAAACCAGGGGTGTCAAACCCACTTACAAAAGGGGGCCAAGTTTAAAACCTTTTTCAAACTAAGGGCCAGTTTCAGAATCTAAGGCCCTGTTTACACGGACACTGTGTGGGGGAAACGGATGTTTTGGGTATGTTAATTAGGTGAAAAGTTTTGCGTTGACACTGTCGAATTCTGTGGATACGACTCTCTCCCCCTCCAACCCCCCGTCCTCATGATTTCATTGTAGTTACCATGCTGGGCCATTAGATGGCGCTGTGATTTTTGGAACCTTCACTACTGCGCATGCGCTGCCTGAGGTAAACAGACCAGCTGCTTTGTCTGTTTTCCTCTGGCTAAAATCAGCTAACTACAAGTTGTTGTCAACAAGTTAACAACAAGTTAAAGCTGGAATTTGGATAAGAGTCAACAGATTTGAGTCAGTGGGACTCTCTTCATCTAACAAGCTGCACACCACACACGCTGAGCCTGTGGACCAGAACCAGAACCGCTGAGTGGACTGTGGACCAGAACCGGACTTTCCAGCGTGATAAACAGCTGACTTACAGCAGGTAAATCAACGTTCTTAATATAATGTTTGCTTGTGTTTACTTTGATCACACAACAACTGAGTTTTTATTTATTTATTTCTGCCAGGTGGAGAAGCTGTCGTTCCAGCAGGCAGACGGTTCGGCGGTTCTGATGGGTCCAGATGAACACACAGCAAGAGTCGTAGTTACAGTTCAGTTCACGTGTTTTAATAGTGTGTTCAGTTTAATTCTCAGTGTTTGTGTTTAAACTTTGGTGCTGAATAAATAAATAAATAAAAAATAAACCTGGTGTCTTCATTTTCACAGCACGTTACGCACTGTTTAAAAAATGTAACGAGTCCAGATAGATACTGTAGTTCAGATAAATTTACATCTCCCACGCCAACATAAATACTGTTTATTATTGTTAAACTGTTGTATTTTGCAACGTGACACGTGAAATGTCAGACTGTCCACGCGCATGCGGGCTGCGCGCATGTGGTTGACACAAAAGCTCCACGGGAGATGTTTACATTATCAGCGGGGGGTCTGCGAAAAACTTCCACCTTGAGAGCAGGGTCAGAAAAGTATCGGTGTCATCGAGGGGGGCCAGCAGCGTCGTGTAGGCGATAAGCAAAGTCGCAAAGAGAAAGTAGCGGTTACACTCAAAATACGCGCCGTGTAAACTGGCCCTAAATGAACTCAAGTAAGATACCAAACATCTTTTCTTGGTTGCAGGTTCCTCAACAAGAGTTTGATTGGTCTCATTTGACATTCTCTGTTGCACTTTTGACATCATAATCAAAGATTACTGAAAAAAGTTAAAGTGATAAAAGTATTTTACATTTAAAATAACATCATGGGGGCTAGTTAAAATGTCAACGAGGGCCACATTTGGCTCCCGATCCTTGAGTTTGACATTTATGTTCTAAACTCTCTAAACACTCTAAAAGAGCACAGTGAAAGACAGCAGACAGACTGATGCTACGATTATTGAGCCAATCAGCGCCCGGAGGCGTACTAGCCATCGGGAGCACCGGGACATTTCCCGGTGGCCTGGCCCACTCAGTGATTGCCAGGGGCTGGACCAAAGGCTCTGTTCGGATCTTGCTTGATTATATTAAACAAAATTCCATGCCGTTCACTCAGGTATCTGCCTCACTGAAGCTCCCTGAACAGTAGCAATGGGGAAATACAGACACCACCCCCCACTCTGAAGGCCCCAGCAGAGCTCTGCGTAAGGCAGTACGCCGCTGTATGCCGTACGTACGCAGAGGCACAAGCGTAGCCCCGCAGGGCACGAACGCGCAAAGCTCAAATTTTACGACCGCATACGCGAGGCGCGTTGTCTCACAATAAACTGCCCGGCGCCGGACTGTTTTGTATGCGACACAAATGTATTAAATTCCTCTTCTTCATCCCTGATCTGGACTTTTCTTTTGTTTTTTTGCCAAAAGTCAAGTGATCGCATTGCTTCCTCCTAGGGTTGCAACAACGAATCGATAAAAATCGATTTTTAAAAGTGTTGGCAACGAATTTCATCATCGATTCGTTGTGTCGCGCGATTATGCTTCTTTCACGGCGCCGCAGAGGCGTTTTGTTCACCGGTAAAACTTTGTCAAAGCTGGCTGACAGAATAAAGTTTGAAAAAAAAAAAACTCTGCAACGTTCTGCGTGTGTGTGGCTTCTGAACAGAGCGAGGAGAGAGGAGGGAGGAGAACAGAGACTGTTTTCAAAGTCTATTTTACAAATGACCGACGCGACGCAGAGAAAACTGTAAAGTCATCCAACGTGTGGGAGCTCGACGCTTCATAAAGATAAAAAAAGCTTTAAAAAGTGATGACGCGACACGAGATAACCACGCGGATGAAATGTAAACATGACGGGCTTCACCACGGTGTGAATGAAGGAAGAGCAGCAGGTAAGTCTTAAACCATATTTGTTCTGTTTCAAAGAGAGAAAACGTAAAGTGTCTGGTAGCTGCTGCTGCTTGTTTCTTAGCTGTGACAGAGAATGTGTGTGTTTTTATTTTTAATGTAACGATACAAGCAGTGTTTAAATGTGTTTTATAAATAAATCTAACACAAAGATGGTGATAATTTAATGATTTAGCTTCAACTTTTAATTTGCTGGCAAAGTCTGAAGTCACTGCATTGTATGGAAGGATGAATTGCATTTAAACAGGAATTACAGTAATTTATTCATCTACTCAAGTGTGTGTAATTAGTATTTTATATTTGTGTGTGTGTGTGTGTGTGTGTTGTGTGTGTGTGTGTGTGTGTGTGGTGTGTGTTTAACCTAGCACTGTAAGTGAAACAAGGCATTTCTTGAGTTACTGTAAATTATGATATAATACATATAAACTCTCTCTCATTCCAGAAAACAACAACAAACAATGACAACCTTCATGATGGACAGACATCATGCACACCACAGCAAGCAGCAGAGACTGAAAGATCCTTACATGAACGTCACTGACATGAGGCCTCTGTCGATGGTTGAAGACGAAGGCTTCACTGCCATGATACCCACTTTTAACCCAGGTTACAATGATCCACACTTGTAATGGTAAATGGACTGTACTGTACTTATATAGCACCTTTCTATCTAATTGATACTCAAAGTGCTTTACACTGTTTATAGTAGTGTAAAGCACTACATGTCCTCATTTACCCATTCATACAGCACACTACAGTACAGCGCTTTACTACCATTTTCCCCAGAATACGAACTGTACCCCCCGATTTTTAAAATGCCTTCACCTTCACCAAAGAACCAGGGGGGTCCCGAGCATAACTACCCACCATGTGGCTCTGCTCTTGGGCACGCTCCCATCTACCCAGGGTCCGTAAACTGTTCACCGGGTACAGTACAAGATTACAAAGAACAAATCATTCTAAAGAGACAAATCAGAGCTTTAGCTCACATTCATACACCAATGGGGCACAAACATGGGGTTCAGTGTCTTGCCCATGGACACTTAGGCATGTGACTGCTGGTGGATTCCAACCCCCAACTCTTGCATTGGAGGACGACTGCTCTAACAACTCAGCCACAGCTGCCCCATCCAGGTTAATCCAGGTTAAAACAATCCACACCTTTAATCCAGGTTACACTTGTCCCTCAAAAACACATTTTACAAAGTAGCTACATATTGTGCAGGTATAAATCATACATTTGTATATATGTTTGTGTACATTTATTTTTTATTGAAGCTATTTGACTAACTTTATTTTTTAATTATTCAATATTTTACTAACAGAATAGTCAAGTAGAAACCTGTTTTTTGTGCGATTTGATATGTCAGTCAAATTTTGGAATAAAGAGGTGATAATTAAAACTTGTTTTTTTTTTTTTTTTTTTGCCGATTCATCGATGAATCGGAAAAATAATCGACCGATTAATCGATTATATGAAATATTCGTTAGTTGCAGCCCTACTTCCTCCTCCTCCGACTCCATGACTAAAATGATGAGAAATTAATGAATTTGTCATGAGCAAATTAAACTCGGGTCCTACGTGACTGCACGAGATTCTGTGGATTTCCTAATGGGCTGTGGGCTGCAGGACCAGCGCTCCCTGTTTTTATTTTTATTTTTTAGAACTTTTTATTAACATAAAGTTTAGAACACCGCAGCGGCTGCAGCCTGAAGGCCGGCACAGAGCTCCGCGGTTGTCCGAACGGAGCTCGACGCGCGCATTGTGTGCGCGCGCGTTCATTGGCACAGCTCTTTTCTCGTTCTCGGTCCTGATCCTTGTTGTAATATGAGCAGCTGCGCACGAAGGGGACTCAACTGAGCTCGCTGATTGGTCACTTGCTGACACGCCTACTGAAATGATTGACAGCTCATGAGACACGAGTGCTGGATTTGGTCCAGACGAACAGCTGTTTGCTCCGCTGCTGCGCGGCGGTCTTTTATCACTTTATATGTTATATAAACTTCTAAAAAATAAAAATAAAAACAGGGAGTGCTATTCCAGCAGCCCATAGCCAACCAGGAAATACTTAAAACCTCCCGCTGCCAGGTAGGACATGAATTCATTCATTTCATTCATGGAGTGAAGGGAGGATGAAGCGATTACTTGACTTTAGGCAAAAAAACAAAAGAAAAGTCCTGATCAGCGATAAAGAAGAGGAATTTAATTCATTTGTGTAACATACAAAACAGTCCGGCGCCGGGGAAGTTTATGGTCAGACACCGCGCAAGCGTGCGCGGTCATAAAATTGGAGCTTGGCGCGTTCGCGCGAGCGTTCAAAGGCTTGTACAAGCGGCGCACGCACGGTGCTCACACAGCGGGGCGCCGCGCTCGAGAGCTTTGCGCCGGCCTTGAGCCAGCTCGTGCCTTTTTTCTTTTCCCTACCCGACCTGTCAATCAATTCAGTAGGCGTGTCAGCAAATGACCAATCAGCGACCTCAGTTTGTCCTGTAGGTAAACGCTCCGCGCGCAGCTGCTCAAATTACGACAAGAATTTGGAGCGAAAACGCGAGCATTTAACGCGAGAACGAACGCAGAGCTGTGCCTGTGAACGCGTGCGCACAGAACACGCGCGTAGAGCGGCGTACAGGCCGTACGCAGAGCTCTTCCTGGGCCTTGAGGCTGTCCTCAGAATGGCCAGTCTGCCCCTCAGCACAATGCTCTGGTTGGTCGCATTCCATCAATCAACCAATTGTGTGTCGTGTACAATCTTACATTGAAAACCTGTGAAACGGAGAGTCCGCAAAAGCTGAACCACATAGTAGTGAGGGACTACTGTTACGCATGTCACAATAACAAATTTTGCTGGGCGATTAATTGTCTCAGAAATTATTGCGATAAACGATAATATTGTTTGAAATTTAACAATAATTAATTGTCAAATTTTAGAAGAAATGTTGATTTGTTTGGAGTGTAGTACCTTTTTTGACCATCTGATGGCAGACAGTATAAGAGTTTGAGCCAAAAGATAGATACTGTAGTTGAACAGCGTGTCTCTTTAAGAAAAATGGGAGGGGGGCTCTTGACCTGACATGGGCTGACATGGTGATGCTCAGTGATTTGAACTCTTTAGCATAGCATTTTTAACACAAAGCTTTTTAATAATAATACATTTTTAAAAATAAGTAAACAAGTTCTCAGCTTCTTTTTGCAGAGAAAAACAACTTTTTACACAAAGGCACGGGTTTCAACAGTGAATTTTGGAGCTTTGACAAAACAGGTTTATTCCCAAGGTTGGCCCGTTAGCTTAGCTTCTCAGTGTAGCTGCTTTTAATGATCCAAAAATGCGATTTTGGATGGTTAAAACAGATTTTAAACAGAAAAGAGAAAGGGAGGGGTCATGCCTGGTACCCACTGCACAACTCGAAACGCGCCTGCCGCCCCCTTTTGGCCGCTGGTCACGGTCCCACTGAACCACTGAACACCGTCTGATGACGTACACTAGGGGGTAGCAGAGGGAGGGGTCTCTGGCTTGTTTTCCGGGTTCAGTTGTTGTTTTAACTGCACCTCCGACGGTCTTCGATGAGATTAAAACTTTTTTTTATGTTTGGGGTGATCTACACTGGAGAGGACAGCAGCCTGTCAGCAGCAACTGTAAAAATGCCACGTTTCTTACCGGAGTTTGGTTCCAATTCCTGGAGGCTCGATCCGGTGAGTTTAAAAAGTCCGAAAAAAGTCCCGTTGTGGTTGTGTAATCAGATAGCGAGGCTCTCCCGACTGTTTGCCGGATGCGTCGAGCCGCCAGAGATCAACATTTGGGACGTCGGCGGCTCGACGGCGACGCGCGCGTGCGTGTACAGGCTGCCCCCGCGCCGCTTCGATCACTTGAATCGCGCCGCTTCCTTGTTCGCCGTGACTCCACGCGTCTCCTCCATAAACTTTGAATGTAAACCGGCCGCTTCGGCCGCTCGACAAAGGGGGCAGTGGGTACTAGGCATCAGAGAAGAGCACCAGAGTTGAAATGCGTCTCAGTAAAGAGAGACACGAAGAAACAATAAAGCCAGAAAATGAAAATGAGGTCGATAATTTTAATTTATCGTGCGATTAATTCATTTATTGTTTATCGCGACAGACCTAACTATTGTACATACAATGCAATGAAGGTTTCAATAAAATGTGTCCACTAATTCACAAGACATATTGCTAACAGACATTTTGACAACAGTTAATGGCAAAATTGGTTACAAAATTTTGACAGTGAAATAGAAAAAAATTCAGCTAACTTTGCAGTAATAAATATATTAAATATGAATCTATTTAAATGTATATAATAATATACTTTATTGAATATTAACATAAACAATGTGTTTCATTCAAGCGCAAAAATGTTTTCACCAACCAGTGGTACTTCAAAATACAGTAGTCCCTTGTTCATCGCGGAGGATCCGTACCCTGAAGCCCCGCGATAAGTGAAAAACTGCAATGTAGGAATAGTCGTGTGAGTAGTAAGTACCATATTTTCTGGTGTATACCGGTAGGTTGCACCGGTGTATAGGTCGCATTGTCCAATTATCACCAATAGATTGGAAAAATCCCTAGATAGGTCGCACCGGTGTATAGGTCGCACCTACGTTTAGCTCTGCTGCAAATGTCTGCCACAGGAGCGCACAGCAAGGCTTTTAAGAAGATTAACACTTAAAAACAATTATTTGTTTGATAAAAATTATAGCAAATATGTGTCTGAGCTGAACTTTTCCTTAATAAATGAACGTAATTGTGAAATGAGCTGGATTTAAAAATTTGTTTCGCCGAAAGTGATAACAAGCCATATAGACTGTATTTTCCGGTGTACAGGTCGCACCTTTTTATGGTTTTTTTCAAGGCCTGCGACCTATACACCGGTGCGACCTATATATGGCTAAAGCGCTAATCCGCTGATAGCGGACCTAAACAATTTGTTAGCGCTATAGCGGATTGACTAACTTTTATAATTCATTAGCGGATTTGCGCTATTTTTATTTAAAATGCAGTACCGCTAATAACTAATTATCAGTAAAAACAAAAAAAAAAACGTATTTACGGGCACTTAAATATACCGGACGACTTCTCACGAAAGCGGTCCCCGCTAGAGAGAACGTGTATAGCAGTTAGCAGCCAGTGTGTTACTCTGCAGCCTTATTGCTTGTTTTCGAAGAGTCAAACGAAGAGTTTTTAACATGGAGGGTGAACTTGTGGATGTTTCTCAGCGGCCTACGCGACGCGTCAGCGCCTCATTTGCCCTGCCCAAAATGGCGGCTGGCCACAGAAGCGAGCACACGGACTTTAAAAGAAAACACGGTAAAAACAATTATTTCTTTGCTGAGAAAAAATATATTTCTTAGCTGACTTTATAGCAAAAGTGTGTAAGGATTGGCTCCGTCCCCTCCTTACATCCTGTCTGTTCCTCTGTTGGTCTGTCAGCTCAGCGTCTCAGGTGTTTTGTGTTCATCGTTAATAATGCCATGTATATCAGTCAGCAGTCGTGTGTGTCTCATTGTCGGGTCATTGTCCCTGTTCCCTGGTGTGTCGTTCCCTAGCTCCTTGGTCTGTGAGTACATCTCGTCTACATGTTTGAGTTTAGTGTTTCAGTGTTAGTACTCAGCCACAGTTAGAGCGTCTGTTATTGTTTTGTACTGCCACGTCAGTGTTTGATTTCGCCTTAATAAAGTGTTTTGATTTTTACTCGCGTCTCAGTAAGTCTGCCTGTCTGTACCACGGGACTCATCCCTCACCTCGCACCATACCGTGACAGAATGACCCGACCATTTTGAGTCCCACGGACAGGTAACTCACCCAGAGACAGAAGATGTCAGCTCAGAGGGAAGCGACGGTCTTCAGAGTTGGCGGGTTTCGTACCGAAGCCGCTTGGAGCAACTACAGATCCGAGCCGGTGCAGCTCCCGTCCCCCATGTTGGTCGCGGAGCGAGCGAGGGAGCGTCGGGGCGGCTGCTCCGACCGGTTCACCTCCTTCGCTCCTGCACGAGCCATCTCTCTGTGGGATGTGTCCGACGACGAGTCAGATTCGGACCCGGGAGGACTCCTGCCGTTTCCAGCTCCGGAGACACGAGGCCGCAGGAGAAGGCGGCGACCGGCGAAGCCGCGCACTTCCGGTTTTCAGCCTGCTCTCCCCCGTAATTCTCCCACGCTGTCTGTAGAGCCGGCGGGCGTTTCAAAGGGGGAGGGGTACCCACGTCCATGCACTGTGACGTCTCGGGGGAGACGTTCTTTGGAGGGGGGGTATGTGTTCCCTCACACCATGTCTGCAGGAGTCACGGAGACTCCTGCACGCCACACTGCTGACACAGCTGAAGGAAAGCAGTCTGACAGGACTCCTTCACAAAGGGAGCAGCCTGTTCACACTTCGACCACAGGGGTCGCTACTCATGCAGGACTCACACAGGAAGAGCCTGCAGGACACACTGAAGGAGATCCCACCTCGACCACAGGGGTCGCTGTGGGACGGAGATCCGAGGAGGCCATTCACATGTTCCAGCAGATAAAAAGACTGTTTCATGCTGCTGTCAATAAACCGGACCCTTGTTACAAATATAAGACATACTCCATTATTGTAGACATCATTGTTAACAGTCCCTGTTCTGTAATTGACCCAGGTTTCATTCAGATCCTGACTTTGGCTAAGATGGGGCAGGAGGAGAGTAAAGCCAAGATGGAGGCGCTGTGGGCGCTGCTCCCAAACCACCTACAGAGGGAGCTGTCCTGCCTGTGGCACCTACAGAGGGTGCTGTCCTGCCTGTGGCACTACAGAGGGTGCTGTCCTGCCTGTGGCACCTACAGAGGGTGCTGTCCTGCCTGTGGCACCTACAGAGGGTGCTGTCCTGCCTGTGGCACCTACAGAGGGTGCTGTCCTGCCTGTGGCACCTACAGAGGGTGCTGTCCTGCCTGTGGCACCTACAGAGGGTGCTGTCCTGCCTGTGGCACCTACAGAGGGTGTTGTCCTGCCTGTGGCACCAACAGAGGGTCCCGGCGCAACAGAGGGTCCCGGCGCAACAGAGGATCCCGGCGCAACAGAGGATCCCAGCGCAACGGACGTCTTCACCTCTACTGAGGGTCCTGGCGCAACAGAGGGTCCCGGCGCGACGGACGCCTCCACCTCTACTGAGGGTCCTGGCGCAACAGAGGGTCCCGGCGCGACGGACGCCTCCACCTCTACTGAGGGTCCTGGCGCAACAGAGGGTTCCGGCGCGACGGACGCCTCAA
This sequence comes from Garcialebias charrua, assembly GCA_038048925.1. Lineage (NCBI taxonomy): Eukaryota > Metazoa > Chordata > Actinopteri > Cyprinodontiformes > Rivulidae > Garcialebias > Garcialebias charrua. Next base: position 3,243 of record JBBPBX010036570.1, on the reverse strand, counting down.
CCTCTACTGAGGGTCCTGGCGCAACAGAGGGTCCCGACGCGACGGACGCCTCCGCCTCTACAGAGGGTCCCGGCGCGACGGACGCCTCCGCCTCTACAGAGGGTCCCGGCGCGACGGACGCCTCCGCCTCTACAGAGGGTCCCGGCGCGAAGGACGCCTCCACGTCGATGGAGGGTCCTCTCACCGTTGACGCCTCCACGTCGATGGAGGGTCCTCTCACCACTGACGCCTCCACATCGATGGAGGGTCCTACCGCTGACGCCTCCACATCGATGGAGGGTCCTCTCACTGCTGACGCCTCCACGTCGATGGAGGGTCTACCCATGTCGTTTGAGGTCTGCACGTCACCCGTATCCTGTCTCGGGAGGGTCCAGGAGGACGCCTTCCACGTATCCTGTCTCGAGGGGTCCTGGGAAGGACGCCCTCACGTATCCAGTCTCGAGGGGTCCCGGGAGGGACGCCCTCACGTATCCAGTCTCGAGGGGTCCCGGGAGGGACGCCCTCACGTATCCAGTCTCGAGGGGTCCCGGGAGGGACGCCCTCACGTATCCAGTCTCGAGGGGTCCCGGGAGGGACGCCCTCACGTATCCAGTCTCGAGGGGTCCCGGGAGGGACGCCCTCACGTATCCAGTCTCGAGGGGTCCCGGGAGGGACGCCCTCACGTATCCAGTCTCGAGGGGTCCTTGGAGAGACCCCCCTCACATATCCAGTCTCGAGGGGGTCCCTGAAGGGACCCCTTCACGTCTACTACTGTCTAGAGGGGTCTCAGGAGAGAGCCCCTCACGTCTACTGCTGTCTAGAGGGGTCTCAGGAGAGAGTCCCTCACGTCTACTGCTGTCTAGAGGGGTCTCAGGTGAGAGCCCCTCACGTTTCTTGCTCCTGGTGGGTCCTGGAGGACTCCTCCCACGGGGTCTCCACGCTCGAGGTCTCAACGCCGCCCGTAGACGTCTCTACGTCTGACGTCTCAACGCCTGGAGACGTCTCTACGCTTGGCGCCGCTGCGCCGCATAAGGGGGCTCCTGTTCTGGGTGGGCCCTGGAGGGTTCCACCCTCGTCTTCGTCTGTCCTGAGGCTTCATCATCGACGGAAGCTCCTGCTCGATGGACGACCCCCGGGACGCCCGCCTGAGGTGTCTCTGCAGGATGGACTGCCTCCTGGTCGTCCACCAGAGGGGGTCCTGCGCAATGGACAGTCTCCCGGTCGTCCACCTGAGGGGTCCTTGCCTGAGGTCGACGTCTTGGCCTCGTTGTTTGGGCGCTCGTTAGTGTTCTAGTTTTGTTTTTGTGTTTAGCTTTTGTCCCAGGTCCTGTTCCTGTCGGTTTTTGGTTTGTTGTCCTTGTGTTTTGTCTCCTGTCCTTGTTTCTCGTGCCCGCCGTCCTTGTGGTTCCTCCCTCTGCCCACCCTATTTTTTGGGGGGTGTTCTTTTGGGACGCCGGGGGAGCGTCTTTGAGGGGGGGTACTGTAAGGATTGGCTCCGTCCCCTCCTTACATCCTGTCTGTTCCTCTGTTGGTCTGTCAGCTCAGCGTCTCAGGTGTTTTGTGTTCATCGTTAATTATGCCATGTATATCAGTCAGCAGTCGTGTGTGTCTCATTGTCGGGTCATTGTCCCTGTTCCCTGGTGTGTCGTTCCCCAGCTCCTTGGTCTGTGAGTACATCTCGTCTACATGTTTGAGTTTAGTGTTTCAGTGTTAGTACTCAGCCACAGTTAGAGCGTCTGTTATTGTTTTGTACTGCCACGTCAGTGTTTGATTTCGCCTTAATAAAGTGTTTTGATTTTTACTCGCGTCTCAGTAAGTCTGCCTGTCTGTACCACGGGACTCATCCCTCACCTCGCACCATACCGTGACAAAGTGTTCCTGAGCTTAACTGTTTAACGAAATGGTCAATTCTGCTGGATTAAAAAAAGTAGTTCGCCATTTCAAATGGCGAACTACTTTCTTTCATGCAAATGGCCCACGGGTTGGACGGCTTTATTTCTTTAAATTTAGCTAAATAAACGCTTAAAAATATATATTTCTTAGCTGACTTTATAGCACAAGGGTTTGGGTTAGGGTTCCTGAGCTTAACTGTTTCACGAAATGGTCAAATCTGCTGGATTTAAAAAAGTAGTTCGCCATTTGCACGTTAGCGCTTTAGAATTAGCTTCCGCTAGCTTTGCTAAGACATAAGCGCTTTTGAAATTGCGGACCTAAATTAATTAATAAGCGCTTTAGAAATAGCAGAACAAACTTTTGGATTAGCGCTGCCCAGCACTGGAAAATTGTTTCAGAATCGAAAATCGATTCTGAATCGAAAATCGATCCTGGAATGAAAATCGTTTTAGAATCAAAAATCGATTTTTAATTGAACCGGTGCATCAAAAATCGGAATCAAATCGATTCTCCAGAAACTGAGAGATTTGCACCCCTACTCACTATCACAGGCAATTTTATGGTATGTTTTGAGCACGACAACAAACTGGAAGCCAAGCGTTTACAGAGAGTTAACATTTACTGTACTGTACATAGTTAAATAAACACTATTTGACCACATATGCTGACAATGAGCAGCATCTAATAGAAGCAGCACCAGACTAAGTTAGCAGAAGATGATTGCACTGCCAGATCTCATCTCACTGCCAGAGTTCTGAGTATCTAATGCCAACACAAGGGAACCGAGGCTATCTTTATTAGTGTCTGATGTCAAAGTCACAACAGCTGCTCCATGCTGCATCAGTGTGACATAAATTGAATTTTTGAATAATCCCTTGAAGAATGCTTCCATATGGAGGAATTCATTTTGTTGTCTTAAAATAGAAGTATTACATTTATACACGATCACAATTCCTTTAATATTGAGTGACATTGTGCAGTCTTGTAGCATGACACATCACAGCAGAACACACAAACTCTCCAGCAGCTGCTTTATATTAATCTTTAGTGCAAGAGCAACAGGGGGGTGGAAAAAAGAAAACATACAATCATAGGTTAACCCGCTACCCCCAAATATTTTTCCATCGTAAGGACTCATGATGAACACAAGACAGAATACAAAAAGCTTTGAGCAAAGACTATGCACGGATACACAAAAGAAGAATCAGAAAACACAGGTAGAAGGATTGTATGTGCAGTCATTCTGTTCAAAATCAATGTCAAACATTTCATGTACTTATTACACTGGTTTTAATTTAGTCTCAGCTGTTGATATTTTAAAACCTAGGCTAAAATCCTTGTGCATAACTAACCAGTACTAAAAGTGGTCCA
>JBBPBX010036569.1:0-31412 GCA_038048925.1 Garcialebias charrua | reverse complement strand
ACAGAGCAACTGTGTCAACTCTTGAAACTGTGCCTGCAGTCAACCTACTTCACATATGGGGAGCAATATTATAGGCAGAAACATGGATGTGCTATGGGGTCTCCAGTTTCTCCTATTGTTGCCAACCTGTACATGGAGGAGGTAGAAAAGAGAGCCTTGACATCCTTTACGGGGAGACCACCAAGTCATTGGTTCAGGTATGTTGATGACACCTGGGTTAAAATTAAATCTCAGGAAGTCCAACATTTCACTGATCACATCAACTCTGTGGATAAATATATCAAGTTCACACGAGAAGATGTAAGAAATGGCAGGTTGGCTTTCTTGGACTGTGAGGTCTCAGTTTCTGATAGAGGAAATTTGCAAACTGAGGTGTACCGCAAACCCACCCACACAGACCAGTATTTACAGTTTGACTCCCATCACCCTCTGGAGCACAAGTTAGGAGTCATCAGGACTCTGTACCACAGAGCAGACAGCGTCCCCACTAACGCAGGAGCCAGACAGAAGGAGAAATCACACACAAAACAGGCTCTAGAGAAATGTGGATATCCTAACTGGGCCTTCCTGAAAGCAGAGAAGAAACCCAAACAGGACTCCAGCCAGCCATCAGGTGAAAAGAAGGAACCCAGACCCAGACCAGTGGCCATTCCATATGTTGCAGGGGTTTCAGAGACATTGAGACGTTTATTTTCTAAACACAACGTCCCAGTGGCTTTTAAACCTCAAAATACATTACGGCAAAAACTGGTTCATCCCAAAGATCCAGTCCCCCGGCAAAAACAGAGTAACATTGTGTATGCTGTTCAGTGTCAGGAGGGCTGTGATCAGTCTTATATCGGGGAAACTAAACAGCCACTGGCCAAAAGGATGGCCCAGCACAGAAGATCAACATCATCAGGTCAGGACTCTGCAGTCTACACTCATCTCCAGGCCAGCGGTCACTCTTTCAGGGATGAAGATGTTCACATCCTTGATAGAGAGGAACGATGGTTTGAGAGAGGAGTAAAGGAGGCCATCTTTGTGAAAAGAAACCGCCCATCATTAAACAGGGGTGGAGGCCTCCGGGTTCAACTGTCCCCCTCCTACAATGCTGTGATTGCTGGTATCACTCAGCCCTCTGTGAATAGCAAACAACCATCAGGGTGCTAACGATCCATTGTTAGGCTGATGGTCCTCCTTGATCATGTGAGCAGCTGGTTTCAGGCTGTCATCAGCCAACTGGTTGTGTAACACTGTGAGAGGGTGCTATTTATAAGACTGAGCTGAACCCAGCACCTCAGACTGAGGAAGTCTTTCGGACGAAAGACGAAACGTTTCTACAATTTTTTGCTTTGTTTTGTTTTTTTGAATGTCCAGAGGACCAGACTTAGCTTTTTTAGATATGGAGAAGATATTTTGCTGAATATTTTGCCAACAAGATGGATTGGAAAATTCGTTATGGTTAAAATAAAAGTTACATGATTGAGTGAATGAGTTGATTGTATTAGACACAAATGATTATAAGAGGTGAAATAAAAGATATGATGTTTTGGATCAAAATGTATATTTGTGTACAATAGGTCAACACAAAGGGATTTTGTATGAGACTAAAGCATGGATAGAATCTATCCGTCCATAGATAACAGTAAACAAAAAAGTTAAATAGATTAATTATAATTATTATAACCAACAGTGAATTTCAAGTAAACCACAGAAGTCCTTGAAATAAATAAAGATTTTAAAGTAATGCTTAATAAAATGCTGGTAAAGATGACTGATCGTGGAATGGTTTTAATCTAAATTTAGGTGAAGGGTGATTTTTTATATTAAAGATAGGAATTAGTACAATCTTAGTGCTAATTATAATTTCCTTTTTGACATGTTGTGTCCTGCCGGCTGGGAGGCATTGGTGGACTCGTAAGATGATGAAAATAAATGGACCTGACTACAGCAAACAATTCGTCCAGCTTCGGATGGCCTCAGAGGACATGTCTCCCCGCCTCCCACTGAACTGACTGATGCTAGAAGGCCAATGGAGGCAGAGGGGGCTTAGTGGCCACTGGAGATCTGGTAACAAAGTGGAAAGTGACATGTTCCTTAAAGGAAAGCCCTCCTCCAGAACTTTGTCTTGCCCCAACGAACACTACTTTGTTTTAAATGTTGCAATAAAAGAAGAAATTCATTGAACTGAACTGAACTTGGTTTAAGACATTACAGTATATTCTTTTATTCCTACCTTTTATTTTGAATATATTCATCTATAACAGGCATCATCGTGGACTTTTGATGCAGGACTTTTATATTCAATCAACGGCCGAAGCATTTAATCCATTTTTAAGTTTATGCACCATGAAGTATTTATCAGTGTTTAATGTTTTTATCATTTTCTTGTATGCTTATTTTGTATATCATTCATTCTTTATGCATTTATGATTTTAGTATTGTTCTAGCATTTATTCTTGTACACTTATTTTTGAATGTCATTTATCCTTTATGATTGCATTCTTGTAAATTTCTTTTTAGGTTTTATTATTTTATCATTTTCTTTTATCATTTTTTGCATTTATTTTCTTAATATCAATTAGTATTTTACAACTATTGTTTATTAGTTTAAGTTTATCAATTTAGTATAACATCATTTTGCTAAGGCTATGTCCGCTGATGGTTTTATCCTTTATGTATTCATTTAGTTTCACAAAGGTTGGGCTTTACCATAAGTCTTATACGACAGGGAATGAGGTAAGAGGTAAGAATTAGCCACATGACCGATAAAGGTCTCTAACAATTGGTGGATGCCGCCACTCCTGGCCCATGGTGGGAGCTCTAGAGAGGGGAGTCCCAAGGAGAGATTTTGTCCCGCTAATAAATGAAATTAAGCCAGCAACGGGTTTTCGGCTCCTTCAGGAGTGGAAGCAACTGCCTAGAATTAGGTAAGATAAATCTGTCATACCTTAAAGCCTTACATACAGTCTAGCTTAGTTTCTAGTTTAAGATTACACTTAAGGAGAATAGCTAAATTTTGTTAATATAGCTCAATTTGTTGATATATAACTTTTTATTATGTTAACTTTTATTAACTTCACTAGTATTATGCATGCAGCACTGAAAAATAGAAATTAGTCAGCCTTAGATTGAGATTTATCTTAGATAAATAAGGGAGGATTGTAGGTTTTGATATATATTGTAGGACTTGGTAAACATTACAGTCAGTCCAGAAATCCAGTACTTGGACAGAACACCGTACAAAAGTTCAAGAGGTCATTAGAACATCTGGTAAAGAACCACAATAACAAAGTCATCAATCTTAAACTTGTTTTCCTTCATGGGAGGAAAAACTCTTACCCTAAACTGTTTATGTTCCCTTGTAGGGAAGTACACTGTCCCTGCGTTTCCCAGAACTGTTTATTTCTTCCACTGACGGGACTGTGTACGTGTAACTTTCCTTTCCCTGTCGGGAAGTAAACTCCTCTAATGACGTCAAGTAAAAGGTATAAATGAACCTCCATTGCTATTCTGGAGGGGGATTCGGATTTGATTTGGTATAGACTGTTCAGCTGTATTTGTTCCATATTAACTTATTAAAAGAATTCCTCCTGCTGGCAAAGAGAAGAAGGGTCTCCTCGTCTCAATTATTTAATATGAGGATAAGTGTTTGCCTCAACAGTATTCTCACAGACATAGTCTTGCGAGTTTTGGGTGCGGTGACACAGTGCTCTCACGAGACTTTAGGACAGCAGTGGAACTGTCGGTGCACAGTAAACATGGATGGAAAACTAGCAAACAAGCAAACAAAAACGTATTATTTTCACACAGAGTGGGAGGAGGAGTATTTTTTTGTTTATTCTAATTCAAAGTCTATTTGCCTCATCTGTAATTCGAGCATCACCTGGCGTGGATGGAGAGTTCTGGAGTCTGCTCTCAGAAGAAAAGTATCCTTACATCCGAAGATGTGCTTTGAACTTAACAGCACTTTTTGGATCTACCTACCTGTGTGAGTCTGCTTTTTCACACATGAAAATCATCAAGTCCAAAAACAGATCCACAATGACTGATGATCATCTGGAGACCTGCCTGCGCCTCCCAACCACCTCATACTGCCCCGCGCCTCCTCCTCTCAGTGTCAGAAGTGCCACTAAGGTAGAGACACATTTATTTTATACAGCTTGCACCAGATGACACCATCCTGCTGCACAGAGCAGCTGCCTAGTTTTGATATTTAGGTTTTATTGAGGTTTGAAATAGTTGTTGGAGATTTGTAAATCTGCACCTTTGTAAGTCACTTTTTGTAAATAGTTAGTGTAAATGAGGGAGTTTTATATTGTTCAGTTCATTGTTTATTCGTTTCTTTAAAAAATATGGTGTGCTTTTCAAATATTGCGTCATTTTACTTTGATAAAATACTTTAATTAAATAAAACTAGCAACACATTACGTTCTGTTTTATTTACTTTAAAGAAGTGAGGAGTAGGGAGATGAAAAATTTTGTTTTTTGATACTGAGACTGGACGAGTAGCTCTCGGCAAACTGCCGACTTCAAAAGTAACTCTTGGTTCAAAAAAGGTTGGGCACCCCTGATTTAGGCACTCCTGCAATCGTCACACTTTTTCCTGTTAAAAACGGACTCCGGCCCCCCACCAGAGAAGGGAAAAGTTATGTGGCCCTCACAGGAAAAAGTTTGGGGACCACTGCCCTACAGTGCACCTTGAGGAACATGGTCGAAAGCCTTCTCCAAGTCTACAACACACATGTAAACTGGATGGACAAACTCTGTGTCCCCTCAAGGACCCTAGAGAGGATAAAGAGCTGATACGGTGTTTCATGGCCAGGACAGAACCTGAAAGTTATGCACCATAACTCATGTTCCCTGGAGGAAGGGAACAAGGTGCAACATATGACTATGGGAATTGCGCCTCCGCGTGGTTCACCTGAAGTAATATAATCACGCCTTTTAAGGCAAGTGGGCGTCAGCGTAACCAGGAGCCCGCCCCACTGGTATAAGAGACTATCCACGTACATCCTCTATATGCACTTCACCGAGCTTGGGCATTGGAGGGGCAAACATGTGTTGTACCTTGTTCCCTTCCTTCAGGGAACATGAGTTATGGTACATAACTTTCAGTTCCCTTATCAGTCAGGTTCACTGCGGTGCAACATATGACTGTGGGAACATAATCCAATCACGTCCTGGATATGCTCTGGATATGCATGCTTATGAGAACTTTTTGCCTTAGACTACAGGCGTCAGCCGTTCATTTCTCTGTGGTAGAGAAAACAGCTTGAGTTACGTCACTTGCTGTGCCATCTAGGCTGTAGTGTTTTACAAATGTGTTTGATCATGACCAGTTAGCAGCTGCACAGATATCTGCTTCTGGAACACCTCTGAAAAAGGCCCAGGAAGTGGCTAGGCCTCTAGTTGAGTGAGCATGTACCCCACTGGGTACCTGCTGACCTTTGCTGCTGTATGCCCTCTTTATGGCCTCAGTCACCCGGTGTGAGAGGCGCTGTTTTGATAGGGCCTTGCCTGCAGCAGGATTAGCAAAGCATATGAAAAATTGGTTTGTTTTGCGCCAACTGTCAGTTCTCTCCATGTAGGCGATCAGGGCCCTAACAGGGCAGAGCGCGTTCAAACGCCTCTGTTCTACAGTCAGAACTGGGGGAGGAGGAAAAGTTGACAGTTCGAAGTCCAGACTTTTGGGATTTAGAGTCGGGACATTTGGCACATACGCAGGGTTTGGGCGCAAGGTGACCTTTGACCTATCTGGGGCAAATCTGGTACACATTGGGTGTACCGATAAAGCGTGAAGGTTCCCCACGCATTTTGCTGAGCACAGAGCTAGGAGCAATGCAGACATATAAGATAACAAGTCTATCTTAATGCTGCTAAGAGGCTCAAATGGAGACTCACACACGGCGTCCAGGACTAAATGCAGGTCCCATTGAGGGGCCAAAGTCCTACTCGGAGGCCTCTTCCTCAGCATGCCCCTCATGAATCATATCATTAGAGGGTGGGCACCAGGTGATTTAACTCCCCAACCTTTGTGGCATGCCGAGATGGATGACAAGAAGACCTTTATGGTTGAAAAGGAGCATTCTTTCTCCAGCAGGTCCTACAGAAAGGTGAGGAGCTTCACCAAGTCACAAGAATATGTAGCAATATTCCTCTCTAGACACCAGCTCTCAAAAACACACCACTTATGTGCATAGAGTGTCTGTGTGGACTGTGCTCTCGCTCCCTGTAATGTGTTTACCACATTACTGGGTAGGCCAGAAGCCATTAACCGGTCCCTTTCAGCGGCCAGACCCAGAGCTGCCACAGCTCTGGGTGTGGATGCAGGATCTACCCGTGGACCTAGGTCAACAGGTCCCTGTGGTGGGGCAGCTGCCAAGGTGTTCCTGCCAGGAGTAAGATCACTTCTGCAAATCATGCTTTCATTGGCCACCTGGGGGCTACCAATATTAGAGAGAGTGCTCCTCTGCGTACATGCTCCAGCATCGCCTGAATCAAGGGGATGGGGGGGAAACGCGTAAAACCGTCTCCCTGCTGGCCAGCTATACATCAGGGCGTCCATCCCCAATGGTGGGTTCACGTCCCGTATCGAGTGGTACAGAGCGCAGTGAGTGTTGTTGCTGCAGGCAAACAGATCTATGTCTGCTCTCCCGAATTGTGCCCAGATCTGGTCCATGATACATGGGTTCAGGCGCCATTCTGAGGGGAGGGGGCCTCCCTTGACAGGGCATCTGCCCCGTGGTTTAGCTCTCCTGGCACATGAGTTGCCCTAAAAGACAAAATCTGGGAGTTGCACCATGTAAGCAACTTCTGCGTCAGCATCAGGAGAGGTAGTGACCGTGTCCTTCCCTCCCTGTTGATGTAGGTCACAGTGCACCTGTTGCATTTGACAGGACTTTCCTGTAAAAATGTTTCAATGACAGAAAAACTGCTAACAGCTCTAGGAAATTTATTTGTAACCGGGCCTCCTGCTAGGTCCAGACCCCACGAGTGTACTGTTCCCTGCAGAGCATCCCCCACCCGGTATTTGATGCATCTGTCATCACCAGGACTCGGGACAATACCCTGCCCAGTGTAACTCCTCTGCTGACCACTGTGGGGTTCTTCCATGGCTCTAGGGCCTTTACATATTCTGAGCTGACTTTCATACCCCTCGTTTGATGAGGGGGGCGAGCTCCAACTGCTTGTTGACCCAGACCTGCAGAGGCCGAATATGTAATAGGGCCAGAGGAACACAAACGATTCCTGCTGCCAGTAGGCCCAACAAACGTTGGCACAGTTTGAGAGACACCGTCTCGCCCAGCTGAAAATGTGCTAAGTAGAGTTGAAGGGTTGCCACCCGTGTGTTACAGGTCCCGAGTGTCAGGACTGCTGCAACAGTGATGACACACCATCTGAAGAATAATAAAATTAGGAGTCAAAGATGACGACCATTGTTTCGCCGTTTAGATCCAGAAAGCATGTTTATTTATAGGATTTGTTAACAAACCAATATTTTACAGTGTACCTGTACGGTATTAATGATTTACAAACCTGGTTTCCTTCTTTTACCAGTGTTACAGTAATTAACCTTTTCACATTTTCACCCTTCACTTAGATGAAGACAATATGTCAAATACTGTACTGCATCTAGCTCTATATTTACTGATAAGCATTTAAAATGTACACTGACTTTAACTGAACACCGATCAAAGGCTCTACTGCACTTAGCTGTATATTTACTGATCCAAGCATTAAAATATACACTGACTTTAACTGAACACCGATCAAAAATAAAATGACAAGACTTACAAAACAAATGCAGAATCTAACCTTGTTCCACCTTTAACCTCAGTTCCCACACTTGGTCTGAATATCATTCAAACAAAACAAAGTGAAACTCAAAACCCGGAGTTAGTAAGATATCAAATCCTTCTATTCACTTTCCCTCGCGAGACCTTCCCAGCGCGAGCTGGCATCCTGCCAGATTTAACGTGACTATTTACTTGCAACTACTGCACAGAAACCGCCACACAGTGATATGTGCTGTTCACATAAGAGGTAAACATCTTACATCGTAGTTGTGATGTGTTTTCACCATGTACTGACCTGAAGAATAATAAAATTAGGAGTCAAAGATGACGACCATTGTTTCGCCGTTTAGATCCAGAAAGCATGTGAAGCCGTCCGTCCCCAAAACCAACCTGGAAGCAACGCACCCCCCCAAAACAAAGGTTCCGCTTCGTCATCACCGCTCCTCAGAAAAACACTATAAAAATGCAGGCATATTAACTTGCCGAACCGCAAACCAAATATAACATATATTTGAACATAGGATCAGCTGCACATGGAAATACTTTACATTCATAAGAAAACCAAATATTGTGGTGACATTTTCAGGTGCACCACACGCTCCCCAACTTAAAAGGTGGCTCCCGACACTTTAACGCCAGTGATAACATTTCACAAAATATTAACAACTTGGTTCTTGTCACAGGAACCTCACTCAAAAGAACCTTTCCCTTCAGTGTACACATCTCAGTATACCAAATTATAAGGCACTGCAAAAGGCATTGTCGTTGCATAAGGCACAGTCTGTTGAGTATAAAATTGCTCTTGTACAGGTTGCATTACCCATAATGGTGAAGCTTGTAACCCACACAGTCCAACATGACCTATGACCCCTTGTGGCTGATAGGAGGGCTGACCCATAGTGTTGTAGGTGAATGTCTGAGGTGGTCTCCTTGCTCGCGTAGACCTCCTGAGAAATTCCTCCTGAGTTGGTACTTGCTCCTCTTGCTCAATTTCAGGTTCAACCTGTTCAGTGTCTCTTCCCAGTTCTTGTTCTCTTTGTGCATCGTCCGTTTCACCGTTTTGGACCAGTTCATTTTCAGCTGGATGCTGAAAATGTTCATCTACAGTGTTCAGTTGAGAGTCCCTCTGTTGGTCCACGGGTGTGAAAACTTGGCTCGACACTGGATGAGTTTGGGTGGCTGGTTCCTGTAGTCTTGTTGACGCAGGTACTCTGAGCCAATAACGCATCCTGGAGTCACTCTCAGAATCTGATGAGTCGCTGTCTCGATTACTTTGGCTTGGAGTGACCCGGTGGCCTCTGACTCTGCTCTTGGTGGGTGCTTTATCTTTTCTGTGATCAACAGTTAAAGGTAAGTCATTCACCAGGTGCAGCAGATTTCTGTGGAGGACCCTGGTATTCTGGGCATTGTTCTCAGGACATACTTTGTAGATGGGGCTGTCATTGATCTGCTCTTTGACAATGTACACAGTCTGCTCCCAATATGACCTGAGCTTTCCAGGTCCGCCCTTTTCTCTCAGGTTGCGAACTAACACTCGATCACCAGGCTCCAAGACAACTCCTCTCACATGTTGGTCATAGTGTTTCTTTCCACGAGCGCTCGATTGCTGGCTGTTGTTGTTAGCAATACGATAAGCCTCTTTCATCCTCCTTGCCCACTCTTGAACATATCCATATGGTGTTTCACTGTCCTCCTCTGTGTTGAGTCCAAACATGAGGTCCACGGGCAAGCGGGGATGCTGTCCAAACATTAAGAAATGTGGGGCAAACCCTGTGGCCTCATGTTTTGTGCAATTATATGCATGGACAACTTGGGGCAGAAAGTCTTTCCAGTTATCCTTTTCTGCCTCCTCAAGAGTTCTCAGCATTTGTAGTAGGGTGCGATTAAATCTCTCTGCAGGATTTCCCTGTGGGTGGTATGGTGTTGTACGTGAGTGACTGACACCTGACAGCTGCTGTAGTCCCCTAAACAGTGAGTTTTCAAATTCACGGCCCTGGTCGTGATGTAGTCTAGCAGGGTACCCAAAACGAGGAATAAAATCGTTGTATAGTTTCTCCGCAGCAGTTTTGGCTGACTTGTTTCTGGTCGGCCACGCCTGAGCGAACCGTGTAAAGTGGTCAACTGCAACAAGGATGTATTCGTAACCACCTCTGCTCTTTTCTAGATGCATAAAGTCAATGGATACTAGCTCCATGGGTGCACTGGAACTGATGCTCCCCATGGGTGCCCTGACGTGTGTGGTGGGTTTCTTTTGTTTTATACAGGGACATTGTCTCGTCACATAAGCTTCAATGTCCTTCTTCATAAAGGGCCAGTAGAAGCGATCTCGGGCCAGGTTGATAACTCTTTCAGCACCGAGGTGACCCATGTCCTTATGAAGGAGTTTCAGCACCAAGGGCCTGTACTCTGCAGGCAGTACAAGCTGTTTTCTACCCCCAGCTTCTCTGTAAAGTAGCTCATTCTCCATCTTAAGTTTCCCCCACTCACGCATTAACCTCCGCACTAACCCATCTGCATTTTGTCTGTCTCTGTCAGTTAGTGTGGGTTTGGTCTCTTTTAACCTGAGGAGTTCTTTAATTGTCGTGTCTTGTCTTTGTGCTCTCACTAGCTCTTCATGGCTAATGCTAGGTAAGGCTGGTGCGTCTGGCCTAGTGTCCGACCCAATGTCTTGAGCCAGGTTTAAGGCAGCTACATAGGCAACATCACTCTTCTTTGCTACCTCACTCCCTTCCCATGTTGCACAAACAATGTCTCGGCTAAGCTCCTCTGTACATTCTCCAACATAACTGTCAATGTCCAGCGGAAGGCGTGACAAAGTGTCAGCGTCCACATTAACTCTACCAGGTCGGTACTTGATGTTAAACCGGAAATCTGCAAGCTCTCCTACCCACCTATGTCCTGTCGCATTTAACTTTGCAGTGCTCATTACATATGTCAAGGGATTATTGTCGGTATACACTGTGAACTCTGGGGCATAAAATAAATAATCCCTGAACTTCTCACAAATGGCCCATTTAAGAGCTAGGAACTCTAGCTTACCGGAATGTAAACAATAGTTTTTTTCAGCTGGGGTCAGAGTTCTTGAGCCATACGCTATGATTTTTAATTTTCCCCCCTGCCTCTGATACAACACAGCCCCGAGCCCTTTCTCACATGCGTCAGTATGTAAAACAAAGGGCAGTTCGAAGTCGGGGTAGGCAAGCACAGGTGGGTCGGACAGAGTGTCAATGAGCTGCCTCAGGATGTGGTCGTGCTCACCTGTCCAGCTGATAGGAGCCCTTGAGGGCAGCTGAGCACTTCGGGTTTTCTTGGGCTTGGTCTGAGTGTTTTCAGGACTCCCTTTGACTTGTAGGAGGCTGTACAAAGGTTTAGCAATCCTGGAAAAATCTTGAATGTAGGCCCGATAATAACTTAAAAACCCAAGCAGTTTTCTTAACTCACCCACGTTCGTTGGCGTCTTCTGACTGAGTGACTTGACAGCTTCATAGTCCTTTGGATCGATTCGGACCCCCTTTTCTGAAACCAGCCTACCCACATATCTGACCTCTGCTTTGAACAGTTCACATTTGGTTGGGCGAAGCTTAACCCCATGTTGCTGAAGAGCTCTGAGGACCTTGCGCAGCGCCTCAACATGTTCAGTGAACCCCTTTGAATAGCAAAGGATGTCATCCAGATATGGAATGCAACAATCATCACGCAGGGTGTCTAGCATTTCTTCCATACTGCGTTGAAAAGCGGCGGGGGCATTACTGAGACCAAAAGGAATCCTTACCCACTCATATAGCCCCCAGGGTGAGACAAAGGCAGTCATATGGCGTGAACCCTCAGCCATATACCCCTGGTGGTAAGCTTTACCTTGGTCCAGAATGCTGAACCAGCTGTGGCCGCCCAGCGTGTCCAGGAGGTCCCGGATGCGCGGAAGCGGGTGGCGGTCAGGCACGGTCTTCTGATTCAACTGTCTGTAGTCAATGCAAAGTCTTAGCGTGCCATCCCGTTTCCTCACACACACTACAGGCGCAGCAAAGGGTGATTTCGACTTGACTATCCAGCCTTTGGCCAGTAAGTCCTGGATGTATTCTTTCACCTCTTTGTATAATGGCTTGGGGATGGATGTGTATGTGCGTTGGACTGGGATGTCGTCTGTCAGGTTAATGGTCATGTTCAAACTCGGAATATTTCCAATGTCTCCATCATCTCGGGCAAAAGCATTTGATTCCTCAAATAACATTTGCTCTACTTCCTTTTGTTGTTCTGGTGTTAGGTGGCTAATATCCACTGGAGGGTGCCAGTGGGCAGTATTAGATGGCTCTTGGTCTTGACTAGACTTGCTCACAGAGCCAACAATACAGGTGGAGACTGGTGCTGTTTCACAAGGGGTCTTGGGTTGGTCAGTCTCAACTATTTTTGCAATAGGTTCAATAGAACCCAAAACTGTTGAACTAGGTAGTGTCACACTCCGGCTGGAATAATTTGACACCTGTACTTTAATATACGGCCTCTCTGTCTTTTCTATCTGTAAGAGTCCCGCTCCAACACTAAGCTGTTCAAGGTGGACATTATCTAGTACTGGTTCAAACAACACAAGTGACTCTGTTGAGCTAATACTGTCTGGGACTCTACACTTAATGTAAGCCACCTGATTAGGATAGACTATTCCCCCTTTGAAACCTACTTTTACAGTAGCTGGCTCATGTATAGGATGTTCTTTAGCCTGGATGAAACTTACTAGGGTGCTTACAGTAGAAATGTCAGTCCCCATGGCTCTACCAATAAGCTCAATAAGTTTGTAGTTCCCCCCATTGTCTTTAATGAACTCGTGGATTACATTAAAGCCTACTATGGGTCTCTCGATCTTAAGGCGGCTCACAAGGAAGGGTACACGTATCGATAGGCCTGGGTCATTGTTGCCTTCAAGGTTGACTACAACTTCCACCCATCCATCATAAGGTACTGAGTCCCCTGTGACTGCCTTCACATTAAGTTCATCATCCATCAGTTCACTTAAGGATCTAATCTGTTGTCCGGGTAAGTATCTATTTAGCCATGCCTGATCTATAAGACTTACCCCCGCCCCCGTGTCTAATACCACCGTTACCAGGTAACCTGCCATCATACATTTCAGAAGGGACTGGCGACCTACTAGGGGAGCTACTAGACCACGTGGTGTTTCTTTGTCAGTTCCTTGCGAGCATGCACCTAACATCTCTCTGTCAGTAGTGGTTTTGGACCTTTTCTTTGGGTGGGACTGCTGAGGTTTGCCGATCAGAGGTGGTCCCCCTGCTCTGATCGTCTCCCGTTTCCCGACGGCTTAGTTTTCTTCAGGCACCCTACAGCACGATGCCCTTCTTCTCCGCAGACAAAGCAGTGGTTACAGTTCGGGTTGACTTGAGAAGCACAGTTCTGACAGCTCTTTCTTTCTCTTTGAGATCTTCTCTCTGGTTGGGGTCTTGAGCTCCTCTGCTCTGGTGCTGGAACATGAACTGTCCTTGCTTTCAGGTTTTCCATAGCTTGTGTCAGTGCTTCCACCTGGGCGCTGAGTCTTTGAAGTGTGAAGTCATTATTAATCTGATTTACTTTCACGTCGTCCTTTGTTTGCTCTTTCAACTCACTGTTTGTTGTGTGTGCATGACTCACTTTGATGGTAGAACTACGGCCAAGTCGACGCTTCCGCTCGCTTTCCTCCGCCGTGGTCTTTATTACTTGGCGAAGCAGTGCCTCATCACTGACAGTGGGGTCACCCAGGAGGGTCTTGAGGTCTCTGCGAACACTGTCGTACTTCTCCCCTATGCCCTGGCAAATAGTGTTGAGAAAGACACACTGAATTGTGGATATATCGTACTTAACGACTGAGTCTGGTTGTCTGAGTGAGAACCGGATCTTTTGTTTCAGTCCAATCATTCTATATAAAAACTGCTGAGGCGTCTCATTTTCAAACTGCTTAGCACACATTAAATCTTGAAAGAGCTCTGTGCTGCTTTTCTCACCTAAGTGAGACTGCAGGAAACTTTTAAGCTCAGAAACTGTGAGATCGTCTTTTATTGTTAACATATCTCTGAAGTTACCTGGTTTAATAAGACGTAGCACTCCTCTAATCACCTCATTTGGAGTGTGATTCTCCCTGAGACCCTCATCTATCTGTTTACAGATACTGTTGTACCCAATTTCTGATGTCGTGTCACTAATCATCCCACCATGCACTTTGAATTCTCTACGGGACAGCAGTGGTAAATCTTTCATGGCTATCATACTCTCACCAGTGTAACTTGGAACGTTCTCTGAATGAGGGACAGACCACTGGGGTGGGCACAGAGGTTGATGGGGTTGGAGGGTCGGGACAAGTGGGTCCCCTGTAGCTGGTGGAACTGATGCCCAGGTTACCTGCTGGTTGCGAGATTGGCTGGTGTGAGGTGGTGTTGGACTCAGTCCCTGTGGGTCTGCGCCGCCATCGCCGCCTTGTGGCTGAACACGGGGAATGGCCTGCTCACTTGTACTTGCTTCAGCTTCAAAAGACACTGTAGTTTGTCCACGATTCACCATAGTCTCATCTATGATACATTCTAGTCCTTTTAATAATGGCAAACCCTGGTCCTCCCGACCCAGGATTGTTGAACATGACAGGTAGGTAGTCAAATATTCAACACAACTTTCTTCATCGTCTTGAATCAACTTACTAGAGTCCAGTCCTTCAACGTCTCCAAGAGAAGTTGCGATGAGGTGGGCTTCACTACCTGTTAGCTGGTGTAACTTCTTCTTGATGCTCCAAAGAAGTTGTTTTCTCTCACCGGAAGACATCTTGCTGATCTCGGCCGCTTGAGTCCACAGTGCTGCACTCTGTAGGCGGGTACACCCTTTTCACTGGTTACCGGCCTCACCTCTGCACACTGGGTCACTCCTGGCACTGAGAACGTGTAGCACGAGAGGTCCTGGTGGTCGGTATCATTGGATCAGCTGTAGCCCATGGATGTGTGGCGTGCTGATCCCGGACGAGCCCCCACAATCTGTTACAGGTCCCGAGTGTCAGGACTGCTGCAACAGTGATGACACACCATCTGAAGAATAATAAAATTAGGAGTCAAAGATGACGACCATTGTTTCGCCGTTTAGATCCAGAAAGCATGTTTATTTATAGGATTTGTTAACAAACCAATATTTTACAGTGTACCTGTACGGTATTAATGATTTACAAACCTGGTTTCCTTCTTTTACCAGTGTTACAGTAATTAACCTTTTCACATTTTCACCCTTCACTTAGATGAAGACAATATGTCAAATACTGTACTGCATCTAGCTCTATATTTACTGATAAGCATTTAAAATGTACACTGACTTTAACTGAACACCGATCAAAGGCTCTACTGCACTTAGCTGTATATTTACTGATCCAAGCATTAAAATATACACTGACTTTAACTGAACACCGATCAAAAATAAAATGACAAGACTTACAAAACAAATGCAGAATCTAACCTTGTTCCACCTTTAACCTCAGTTCCCACACTTGGTCTGAATATCATTCAAACAAAACAAAGTGAAACTCAAAACCCGGAGTTAGTAAGATATCAAATCCTTCTATTCACTTTCCCTCGCGAGACCTTCCCAGCGCGAGCTGGCATCCTGCCAGATTTAACGTGACTATTTACTTGCAACTACTGCACAGAAACCGCCACACAGTGATATGTGCTGTTCACATAAGAGGTAAACATCTTACATCGTAGTTGTGATGTGTTTTCACCATGTACTGACCTGAAGAATAATAAAATTAGGAGTCAAAGATGACGACCATTGTTTCGCCGTTTAGATCCAGAAAGCATGTGAAGCCGTCCGTCCCCAAAACCAACCTGGAAGCAACGCACCCCCCCAAAACAAAGGTTCCGCTTCGTCATCACCGCTCCTCAGAAAAACACTATAAAAATGCAGGCATATTAACTTGCCGAACCGCAAACCAAATATAACATATGTGGCCAGCCACGAGAAATGTAGGAACAAGTCGGCACAGCTCTAACTGAGAAAAAATCAATAAACCTTCAACTTCTGAGAAATTAGTGAAAATCGTTTTTTTGCAAAATGTACCAGTTGAAGTTGTGAAGAAACCATCCCATGCTTTAAAAAACACTTTATAAGTGTTTAAACTGTTAAACTTTGTGTTAGAATTAAGTTTGTTTTCAGAGTAAAACCAAGCCGCAGTGATTTGCGTACTGGGGGGCGGGGACCCTCACAGCTGATTAACATGCGGGACTTGTTTGGCTGGTATCAGAGCTCTTCGGCCAATAACGTGCAGCTTTGAAAGAAGCACATGGCTACTTAACATCTATAGATCACCCAGTGGACACAAGGAACAAGGAAAATAATAAAATAAAGCCGATCAAAGCGTCAGAGCGGTCAGCTGTTTTTCGACCGACCCGAGGGGAAAAAAAAAGAAGCCTTTACTGCGTGCGCAAGCAAATCAGTTTCCATCCTACATAATACATCCATACGTCCATCCATCCATCCACTATCTTTATTTCATTAGACAAAGCAGACACACGTAATCACCGCGCCATGCGCGCAGCCACTGCGGTAAAGTGAGCCTCTACTCGGCTCCGTGTCTGCAGCCATGGTCTGTGTCAGCTGCGCATCGCGCAATCACACGCGTTGGATTGGCTTAGGTTTTACAAATCGCAGCAAAGAAACTAAAATTTAAAGCACGATAATGGTGCACCAATTATGCAGATTCAACTGGCCGTTTGAAAAGGTAAAATGTACAGTTAACATCGGATGGATCAGCCGTTCTCACGCAGCTGTCAGCTGCTGTCATCATGATAAAAAAGCTGAATGGAGCAGCGTGTTTAATTAAAATAGCCTTGTTTTTCCCAGATAATTTTGCTCTAAAATGTTTTTGTTTATCTTTATGTAAGGTTATCTTTAGAATTTATTTTTCATGTTAATATATATTTGGTGAAACAAGAAATCTTTCTTTCTTTGAAATACATTATTTGGATGAATGGATGGATGGATGGATGGATGGAAACCGACCAGCCCACAAAAGCTTAATAAAAAAGACCTACAGCAAAGATAAGGCCTTTCTGCCCTGATGACACAAAAGTCATGTAGCACCAACACCTTTGTGACATCTAAAATAAGTCTGTGCAGGAGCTTGGTGTGTGTAAAGCCTTATTTTATTTTGTTTTCCCCCTGTCTAACCTTCTTAGATGCAACATAAGCATCTCCTGAATTTACTCAACATCTTCAGCTATTATACAAACTTTTCCAGTGTCATCAACTTTATAAAGTGCATTCCTGTCCTGTAGGGGAGACCGGGTATGGTTGTAACACTTTTTGCTCCAGCACCTTTAACTCACAGAATTTTTGAGCTAGAGTTTTCAAACTTTTATACAAAATACCCACATTTGTTGACTACAAATGGCACCAATTCAAACCTCTGCAAGAATATCACAGACCTCATGAGTTCATGTCAAATACATGGTGGTCCTTTGTTACAACCACACTTGCTGGGGTAAGTTGTAACAATTAGACAAAATAAGCAAAAACAGAGGCCACACCATGTGATATGCTTCAAAAAGAGGTTTACTGAATTAAAAGAACAATACAAGAACAAAATGTCTCTCTCTCTTTCTGTGACTGACCATAACTCAAATACAGGTGGTCCCCGACTTACGAGCACATCGACTTACAACGTTCCGGACTTACGAGCTGACTAACGAATAGTAAAGTTGTACAGAACATACAGAAAATACAGCACTGGAATGTGTTTTTAGATGAAAGTGTGTTAGCTAACTGTTTGTAAACAAAGTTCTGTGCATGTTTATGAACCACGTTTGTGTTGAAAAATGGGTTCGTAGTAGCGCTAGCATACATTTTCCAACTTAGTCGGGGACCACCTGTATACTGTTTGTGTGTGCATGTGTGTAAATTATTCTACTAGAACAATCTTCCTTAACATGTAGACCTATAATGCCTAAATATAATATAATGCCATATAAGGCCTAAATAATGTGCACAACCCACCCCAACCCTGTCAGCCATGTTTAGCTAGCTGTAGTAGCATAGTGGTTTGAAATTAGCACAGGAAAATGCATCACATTTTGCCTGAGAAATTACACTTTCATCTAATGTAAGTTATATGGTTTTATCTGCAACAGTATAAGTACTAAACAAAATATAGTCATGGTCAAAAAATTTACTTTCTTACCTCAAAATCAGTTTTTTCTCCTTAGTATCTGCATGTACCTGTTTCCAGACTTGACAATGACAATATGGTATTGTGGAGGAAGCGGGTAAACACTGAAATGATCATGTGAATCCTATCATATCCCTGATTGGTGGAACTGGTGGTGTTACAACTCTCCCCATGTTACAACTATACCCGGTCTCCCCTACCTTTAACACCATTTTTATTATACTTTTACTGCTGTTAATATCATAATTTTTACCATTGGTGTGTGATACTGTTCATTAAATTTTTAAACCTCTTTTATGTTGTGTGTGTGAAGCACCTTGATAACAGTTTATCTGTTTTTTTTTTTCATTCAAGCTTTATTTATACAGGCTAGCCTCGTTGAGCCACGGGGACTCATTTACAAGAGGGACCTGTCTC
The DNA here is from genome assembly GCA_038048925.1 of Garcialebias charrua. NCBI lineage: Eukaryota > Metazoa > Chordata > Actinopteri > Cyprinodontiformes > Rivulidae > Garcialebias > Garcialebias charrua. The sequence goes on along the minus strand of JBBPBX010036569.1, from coordinate 13,037 downwards.
ACTCACACCTAGGGTCAATTTTAGAGTTACCAATCAGCCTTACATGCATGTTTTTGGACTGTGGGAGGAAACCGGAGCACCCGGAGAAAACCCACGCATGCACGGAGAGAACATGCAAACTCCACCCAGAAAGGCCCCCAGACCGGGATTTGAACCGGGGACCCTTTTAACTGTGCTATATAAATAAAATTGACTTGACTTGACTACTGTAGTTGTGACCCTTATTTTTTGGGGTGGGCTGTAACAAAACAATTAACATTATTAATGTGTAAAACATGTCACAATAACATAAAATACAATTCTTTGTATTAATGTTGTTTTTTTAAAGATCAAAAGGAAGTTTGCCAGTAGGGGTGTAGGAAAAAATAGATTTTTTAAAGACTCTGGATTCTTAGTCCTGGCGATTCAGAATCAATTCTAAATGCTCCAAAATCAATTTTTAAACATGTTTAATTTTACCCTGATGCATGCTCAATAATCCAGGTACAAAAATCTAAAAAAGCTAAGTCTGGTATTCAGCTCAGTCTTAACACCCTCTCACAGTGGATGAACCAGTTTGCTGATGACAGCCGAAACCAGCTGCTCACATGATGGAGGACCATCAGCCTAACAATGGATCGTTAGCACCCTGATGGTTGTTTGCTATTCACAGAGGGCTGAGTGATACCAGCAATGACAGCATTATTGTCCCCCTCTTATAATGCTTGAGTTAAAGGTTACTACACTTTGGTAGGCTGAAGTCTGTTTTTGTCTGTATATTTTGAATTATTTGTATGTGATGGACTGGAGACCTGTCCAGGTGTCCCACGCCTCTCGCACAGTGATGACTGGACATGGACACCAGTGAGCCCCATGACTCTTAAAGGAAGAAGTGGTTAAAGATGATGGATGGATGAATTATTTGTTCCTATATTTTTATTTTATTGTTTTAGAGGAATCCAGGCAACTAAGCTAACCTAATACAGTACTGGTAATTCAAGTTACAGCATTTAATGCATTCCTGTATTATTTGTTTGTATTTTTGGTATGAATATCAAATGATTCAAAAACTTTGATAAAGTACAGAACCTACAATTATTGTTTTAAATAAATGTTCTATTTGTTTACATTGTTGTTAATGTTTTCAGTTTAAAATTATTGTTTTAAATAAATGTTCCATTTGTTTACATTGTTGTTATTCTCAGTTTAAAATTATTGTTTCAAATAAATGTTCCATTGGTTTACATTGTTGTTTAATATTCTCAGTTTAAAATTATTGTTTTAAATAAATGTTCTATTTGTTTACATTGTTGTTAATGTTTTCAGTTTAAAATTATTGTTTTAAATAAATGTTCCATTGGTTTACATTGTTGTTTAATATTATCAGTTTAAAATTATTGTTTTAAATAAATGCTCCATTTGTTTACATTGTTGTTTATTCTTTTCAGCTTGTCAGTTACAAAGCTGAAACTAAATTTATGACCATTTTAATAGAAAAATCATTTTTGAATCAAAAATTGTTTCTGAATCGAAAAATTGATTTTGAATCGAATCGTGATACCAAAAATCGGAATTAAATCAATTCTCCAGACACAGAGATTCATACCCCTATTTGCCAGCAAAGCTGAAGTTCTGCACACCTTCCTAGGCTGTGAGTCTGTGTTGACAGTCAGTTCTGGGGGTTGGGTTAACGCAAATTAATGTAAATGAACAGCAATTGTTAACACCCCCAGGTAATGCTTCTGGAATGGGGACATTCTTCCAAAACTTTGAAGCCTGTTTTCTCCCTAATCTTATTTGCAGATTGCCAACATTGAAATGGCTGTATCTTCTTCATTTTTTTTTTGAGCGACATGTGTTTGGCATCATCGGATAGCTTAGAACCCACACTTTAAGATTCTGTAAATAACTCAAAATGACCCAGGGGAGACTTGTTCCTGGTTTTGCCACGGCCAGTCACATATATTTGAACATAGGATCAGTTGCACATGGAAATACTTTACATTCATAAGAAAACCAAATATTGTGGTGACATTTTCAGGTGCACCACACGTGCCTCTAAGAGCCATGCCCTGTACAGAATGGAGTTCATTTCTACTCCCAGAAAAACAAAAAAATCTGAGATGGAGCCAAACTGCTCTTCTCCAGATTTATGACAAAACCCAGTGATTTCAGGTGAGACATTACCATGTCTGTGTATGCTTTTGCCTAGACCTTGCTATCCCCTAGGACCAACAAGTCGTCGAGATAATTCAACACTCTGATGCCCTGGCTCCTCATGGGTGCCAGGGCTGCCTCCAGGCATTCCGTGAATGTCCTGGGTGCGGTTTTTAGGCCAAAAGGCATGGCCTGGAACTCGTATGTCTGTTCTCGAAGGGAAAATGTAAGAATTTCCTGTGTATGCGCCAGATGCTGATGTGGAAAAAAGCATCCTTTAAGTCCACATTACAAAAGTAATCTCTCTGGCATACCGAGTAGAGTACCTGTTTTAAAGTCAACATGGTGAACTTGAATGTGCGTATCCTTTTGTTTAGACATTTCAGATCCAAAATCGGCCGGAGACCGTCCCCTCTCTTTGGAATGACAAAGTACTTGCTGAAGTAACCTCTCTTTACATTGTGAGCAGGAACTGTCCTGATTGCATTTTTCTGCATCAAGGAACAAATTTCCTCCCTCAGAACGTGAGCGCAAGATGGGGTTATGCTGACTTCACCACTCCTAGGAAGGGTGGAGGTTGTTTGAAAAATTGTAACTTGTACCCGTGAGTTATGATTAACATAACTTAGGGACCTGGGTTGCATGCCTCCCATGCTGTTCCATGTGCTATCAGCCTGCAGGGTATGTTTACCTTGTGTGTGAGGGGGAAGGCAGCAGGAGTGCACCCTCCTGCCTGCTTTTCAACAGGCCTGTCTGTCCCACTGCCAGAGTCAGAGAGTCTGTCTGGGGCAGACAGGTCTCTGACCTCTTGCAGGGACTCATTGTGTCTCCTGAGAGACTGTGTCTTATTAGAGCAAGGAAAGCCGGGTGTGTGAACCGGTCCCTTTGTCTCTTTATTGACACGTTTTGCATAAAAAGGTGTTGTGTTTTCCCCTCTAAAGCTAAGACGGGACATAGAACATTTTTTGTTTTCTGAGACATTTTCATGCTCAAACAACATTTTTTCTTTGTTACACAAACATTTGAGCAATTTTGTGTGTTTACATGTTCTATACCAGTTAATCGTGGCTTCTTTAGCACAACAGTTGATATTAAAAGTTCGGCTTTCCTATTTTCCCTTTGGGTGGAAACGCCTGAATGGTGGTGAAGCAGTCCTGGATCAGGCTGACTTCTGCTTCCTGTCACGGTTTGTTGAGGAGGACCGTGGTGGTCCTGCCTGACGTGGTACAAACCTCTTCTTCGACTAGGCCTGGCCCGCTTGAGGAGGTTCTGAGGCAGGTTTAGGCCGTTGCTCTCTCTCGAGGTTTGGCCTTTTCTGAGCTGGTCGACACGTGGTGGAGTGGTGTCTCTACTGTTGGCCCCTGTGCCCGCTTGATTCTCTGGGTTGTAAAAAGTGTTTTCTGGGCATCCCCTCGCGTAGGGCTTCTTCTTGTTTCCTCCGCTGATCCAGTCTGCTTTGGATCCGCTCCAATGACCCGCCGAACAGGCCTGTGGGTTGGATAGGATGGTGGAGGAACGGGGCGCGCTGGTCCTCTGGAAGGTCTGTCAAGGTCAACCACAAATGACGCTGAACGATCACCATCTCGGCCATGGCTTTTCCCTGAGCGATGGCTGTAGTTCCTATGAGGCGGAGGACAAAGTCTGTCGCCTTTCGGGACTCGTCCAGAACCTCGGTCGCCTTTCTCTTGTTGGAGGTCTGCTGGCGCTCCAAAAGTTTTTCGGCCAGGTAGGCTTGCATCATTGCAGAGGCGTTCATGGCGTGTACAATGAGGCCCTGTGCTCGGTAGCTTTTCTTGAGCTGTAAGCTTGACACACGGTAGGTTTTGCTGGGCAGAGTGGGTTTTGAGCTCGACGTCCTGGAGGCCAAATGAGCCACCAAAGTCTTATGAGGAATATGGAATTCGGGAAAGATGGGTATCCTGTGCCTCGTGGCCGACTACTGCTTGGCGTAGAAGAAGTTCCCCACCAGCCTCGTTACTTGTTGTCGAGAGGGGGTTCTGGCCAAGTTACCTTCAAAGTGTCCGTGGCTCTGCGGCACAGCTCGAACAAAGCGGGGATGGACACGTCTGTCTCTGGTTGACCTGCCACTGGGCTCGGGGAGAAGTCCTCGTCCTCTCCGTCCTCCTCAGTAGCCGCCTCGTCATCAGTAATCTCGCCCGAGGCTGTTAGTGAGAGCTCGTCGGCTCGTAACAAGTCCCTCGTGTCTACTGTGGAGTCCCCCACGGGGGAAACAATGTCCATTGTCTCACCCCAGGTTACAACGCCGCTGTCCTCCATCTCGTCTGCCTCCAACTCCGCTGTGGGAGTGAGGACCTCTGTGTGGAGCGGTTCTCGCGCCGCGGTGGAACTACCCATGGTCTTGGCCACGAAGTCCACACGTTTTTGTCTCGCCGCCTCACGCAACTGGTTGCAATGAGTGCATGATTCGGGGGAGACCAAAGATGTCTTTGCGTGGACCATTCCTAGGCAGAACGGACAGGCCTCGTGGGTGTCCACTGCTGATATGAAATAGCCACATTCGTTGGGGTAGGGTCGGGAGCCGGGGCTCGCTGGCTTGCTCGTCTTATTGGAGTTCTTTGATTTCCTCTTGCTCTTCTCCGGAGCCATGGTCGAGAAGAGGCGTTGAGTTGAAACCAGTTAGTCGCCGCTAAACTTGATGTGAAGAAATCCTTTTGTTACGTTGTTCGTGGTAGCTAACCTGTTAGCTCTGTTTGCTTAGCAGGTAACGTGTGGTGCAGATAGTGTTTCGTTAAACTGGGCGATGAAACAGCGGAAAAAATTAGAATCCTCTCGCTTAGCCGTTCGTGGTGGCTAACCAGCTAGCTCCATTAGCTTAGCAGGTAGCATGTTACGCAGATAGCGTCCCGCTAAACTAGTAGACGAAACTGCCAGAAAACATTGAATCCTATTGTTACGCTGTTCGTGGTGGCTAACCCGCTAGCTCCGTTAGCTTAGCAGGTAGCGTGTGGTGCAGTTAGCGTCCCGCTAAACTGGGTGACAAACAGCAGGAAAACATTCCATAAAAATGTCGAAGTCGACTGCACTAGAATAGCATCCCGCTAAACAAAGTGCTTGCAGGGAAGACCGTGACACTCTGGGTAGGGAGCAAGTTCACCTCCAGTCGAGTGATCCAGTCACACGGAGTCCTGCAAAGTTCAGGTGCAAAGCGAGGTGAAGGGCAAAAGTGGATGTACGTGGGTAGTCAGCGCCTCTTATACCAGGGGGACGGGTCCCTGGTGATGCTGACACCCACTTGCCTTAAAAGGCGTGATTGTATTACTTCAGGTGAACCGCGCGGAGGCGCAATTCCCATAGTTTTATCTTGCACCGCAGTGAACCTGACTGATAAGGGAACCACATTTTTCTTCCTGGATATCAGGTTCAACCAACGATCGTACTTGCATCTCCAGTACCCTCAAATAGACCTTACCAGAAAGGCTAAGGAGAGTGATGCCCCTATAATTGGAGCACACCCTCCGGTCCTCCATTTTGAAGAAGGGAACCACCACTCCAGTCTGCCAATCCAGTGACATTGCTCCCTATGTCCACACAATGTTGCAAAGGCATGTCAACCAAGACAGCCCCACAGCATCCAGAGCCTTAAGGAAATCAGGGTGAATCTCATCCACCCCCAAAGCTTTGCCACCACAGAGCTTTTTAACTACCTTAGCCAAGGTTATGGACAAACCAACTCTAAAGTCCTTTGTCTCAGTTTCCTCCATGGAAGACATGCCAGTGGGATTTAGAAGTTCCAAGAAGAATGACAAATGACAATGACATCACTGGTTGAGGTCAACATCACCACTCCTTCACTGAAAACAGTGTTAGTAAAGGGCTGTTTCACCTCTACCCAGCTACCTGATGGTTTATCAGAATCTCCTCAGAGCTGACCGAGATTATTTATCCAAGACCTTACCAAACTCCTCCCTCATCCAAGCTCTTGCCTTAGCAACAGCCAAGGTTACGAACCGCTTGGCCCTCTGGTACTCCTCAACTGCCTCTGGAGCCCCATCAACCAGCCCTATCAACCAAGAAGGCCTAATAAGACTTCTTCTTCAGCTTGACAGCCTTCCTAACCCAGGGTGTCCACCACTGAGTTTGAGGATGGCCATTGTGTAATGGACCTACCCAGGGTCAAACTAAGGTTTTTGAACTGTCCAGTGATGACCTTTACTGACCTTTCAGTAAAGCAAGACATTTACTACAAAATCATTCATTTAGCTGTAATCTGATAAATATAGTCACCAACAGAGACTATTTCTATCTTTGATTTTAGGCTGATGTGATCAAGAATAACTTTTGTCATTTTCATGATGTGTGCTTTTAAGCTGTGTTATTCTGTAAGAGTTTAAACTGTGTTCACTGCTGTGTCAAAGGTGCAGTCTCGGGTCACAGAGACCGGACGGTTTTGTTTAGAAACTCAGAGGACAGTAATCCGTGTTTTTCATGAAAGGGCTCCAGCTTGCTGTGCCTTTCCCTAAACAAATCTCTCTCTGCTCTGGCTGTAACCTTGGGTCTGATAAGGCAAGTTCACTCCTCTCTTTGTTCCTGCTTTTTAAGTTCTAACTGTGCGGAAACGCTTCAGAGTTTGGAAGGAACGAGAAAGTTCCTGCATGAGTTTCTGGGAGCTTCGAAAGATGATGTGAACTTTCCAAAGAGCTGAATGACCAACAGTCACGCGCTAAGGACTCGTCATCCAGCTGGGACTGATAACATGTTGTTATGGGTCCACTCCGAGCGTAAGCTCAAAAACTTTGTTATTCCTTCCTGGAATAAATTATCTTGAGCCAAGAAGCCACGACTGTCACGACTTCTGCCGACGAAAGCGAGTATCACCGACACCGACAAGGTAAACACGCGTGGAGTCCAGCTTGGACTTGCGGGACCGACGACTCGTCAGTCTAAAGTTGACCACAGCTCTTTACCAGAACCAAGGCGGACGTCTTAAGGTAAAGGAGCAGCTGTTTGCTTGCTGGAGGTGTGATGATATCTTAGCTGGACGCGTACGGAAGAGTGTCATCTGGTTTCATAAATGCAAGATAAACTTCCTCTCTTAACCTCCCAATTCTTCTTAAATCTTTCCTCCTATCTTTTTCCCTCAATTCTAAGCTGGAAACTATTTTAAGCTGAAGAGCCCACAGACTAAATATGTTAACATCCAATATTGAAGTCTGTTGTGTTAAATTTAAGTGTGCTGACGTATTAATTTGAAAGAAAGTGAAATCATGTCAATCAAGTGTAATGGTGTTAATTTAGTTGATTCATTTTAAATAAATGATAGTGTCTCTTTGACATATCAAGCTAAGTTAACGTGTCCATTGTCACTCTATAGCTCTGTTTATTTATCCATCATAAAGATCACAGAAACATTGGGTAAACTGAAAAAGAACAGAATCCGTGAATTTACTATTCAATCTGAATAAGTAAATTAATTAAGGTAAAGAGGTCAGTATTAATATTGACCTCCTCATAACCCCTTACATCTGGTGGCCTCGTACGTGGTTCTGAAAGTTTATTGATATCTGTGGTCTCAGTCATGAACTGTAACGTCATGTTTGCATAAAAGGATCCAAGTTTTAAACTCTGAGGATAATGATTTTGGCTGGAAGTGTTCAAAGCAGGCAGATTCTGCATGTTTTTATCATTTGAAGCTGTGAGATTTTTATTGTTTCAACTCTGTTAGACGCTGTTGGAAGCATTCAGGTGAAGTTTTGTCAGCCGTGGTCTGTGGGGGTCCTGGTCCTGTTCGGTCCAGCTCACGCAGACTCCTGTACAAGGCTTTGTTTGACCGCCGAGTCAAAAGCCTGAAAGCTAATTTAACATCTACAAGATTGCTGTTGTGGTGTTTTACGTTTTAGAGCAGGTCATAGAAGCATATTACTGTTAGAACGTAGTCGGATAGTGGTTCTGTTCAGACCCGATTTCTGCTCCATGAAAAAGTGGACCGGAACCGACCTTGACGCGCTCCGAGAGAGTCCGTGTTTGTTCAACAGCTGCAGTGCTGTGTTACTGAGCGTAACTAAGTTGGCCTGTCTAGGTGTGTTCGCCGCATGTTTCAGAATTTTGGTAAGTTAATTTGTAGCGTTTGAGTTGTTTTAAGAGTCCATAAGGTTGTGGTCTGCTGTGCTAAGGTAACGTTACAGAGACGTGTCCGCATGTTTGTTTATGAGCTTGATTGGATGAAACGAGAGCTGTGAGCTGTCAATCACTCGTAGCGAGCGCTGATTCGCTGTAGTGGGAACGCACGCCGTTGCGACCAACCCACTTTGTCGTCATTTCCGGTACTTCATTGGTCGAAGTTAAGAAAACTACATTCACCATGAATGCATGAGTGATACACTGCATACGCTGTGATTGATTTGTTGACGTCACGTATCTTGTAGCGAGCTCCGCCTCGCTCACGTACGAAGCTGGTGACGCGCTACGCACGCTGCGTTGGCCCGCCCATTCTTGTCGTCATTTCCTGATGCACATTGAGTGACAATCAGACGCAGTTCACACACACACGGTGAAAAGTGGTTTCACTAGAAGCTTAAAAACTCATCTAAAGCCATCTAAACTGTCTAACAACATAGATTTGTCTCTGACAAGAACGTGGTTCGAGCGTTTATCACTGACACACTAGAAACTGACTCTAAAAGGTTGTTTTAGTTTAAATACTGAATGAAAAATTTAGTCTCCTCGTGATAACAAACATTAAGACTCGAAGCTGCCCCCTGTTGGTTAAGAGACGTTGACAGATGAGTTTTCTCAAAAACATCATAAAAAGTCAGCATTTTATGGTGAAATTACCAGCTTTAAAAAATTGTTCTGTACACAAACAAAAATTCCTGTTTATTTTAAATATAAATTTTAGAATAACAGAGGTACAGACAAACAATTGATGCTTATTTTAAATACTGAAGAGATTTAAAATAACTCTAAAAAGAAAAAAAAATTTTTTTTTTTAGAATAACACCCACATGTACCAGTTTGTTGATTTTTACAGACTCAAAACAAATATGGATACACAATCAGATGACGTTGTACCATCCTCATCCTTGAAGGATGCTGAAGGAGAGCTGACTCCAGCGCAGGAGGAGGAGAAAATCCCAGCGCAGGTGGATTCAGACTCTGAGTCAGTAGACACAGATTGTGTTGATGAGGCCTTAAAACTGCTAACAAAACCCCTCGTAAAGTATGGTGAGGAGGTAGCAGCAATGGACAACTCGACTCTGGACACAGAGTTAGAAAGTCTAGCAACAGGTATAATCAAAAAAGAAGGTAAAAAGCTCAGCGCCGACCGTTTACCCAAATTGGCCCTTCTGTTGAAGGCCAGACTGGACCGTGAACTGGGGAAGAGCGACGACCTTGAGGTGGAACTGGCTGCTGAGAAAAATAAACACCAAGGTACCACTTTAGACTTTGTGGCGTACAAGAAAACGAAAAATACAGAGGTTGAGAGTTTAAAAACTGATATACAGTCGCAAACAAAATCATATGAAGAAAGCATTCGTTCCAGAGGACAAAAATATGACGAGTCTGTGAGAGAGAATGAAAGATTACAACAACAGGTACAATCGCTGTCTAAAGCACTACAAGAGAGCACGGGACAAAGACAAGAAGCTCACAACCTGTGCACAATGTTGAAAGTTGAGTATGATAAATTAAAAGAACAACTAAAAGAGAGCACTCAATTTGAGGAACATAAAAAACTCAGTGAAAACTGCGCAACGCTGCAAACTGAAGTTGATCGTTTACGTAGAGAATTGACTGAAAGTAAGGTGGAACTGACCTTAAAGCTGCTATATGTAACTTTTCTAACAATGTATTTTTAACATATTTCTTCACTCTGTCACTAGATTGATGTTAGAGAGGTAATCTCTGAAAAAAACTAAAAAAAAATATTGTCCCCTTGCTTCTCCAGGTGGTAAATAAGCATTTCTAAAAAGAAAAAGTGACCCGCCATTTTCCAGCCAATAAAAACAAAGTTTGTAACCAGCCAATAAAAACCGAGCTTGAATTGAATCAGCCAATAAAAACAGAGCTTGAATTTGAATTTTAACAGACCACAAGGGGGCAGAGCCATATATGGCTCTGAGGGGGAGGGATCAGAATGCTTTGCTTGTTGAAATTTTTTCTAAGTGCTGATGTTCTACAGAAACTGCAGACTGAACCTTTAACTAAAGAAAACCTTTTTAAAGAAAGGGAAAGGTGGGTGGATGTTGTGGCAAAGCAGTCTCAAGGCTTCCCAACCCCAACACCTCCACCCGGTGATGCAGAACAGCTCATCGTACCTGTTAAGACCCGCCAGTCGGAGCAGGGATTTGCGTACTCAACAACAACACCTGCACAGGGATCACAGGTAAATGGGAATAACGATGGTTCTCAACTTTCTATTCCAATACCTGAACTCCAAAAGCTTTCAAGATACATTCAACACTTTGATCCGGGGCCGTTGGGTTCAATCCACACAAAGGCCTACCTAGACTCTCTTGACTTCCAGCTGGGTAATTTTCCAAATGCTACTGCTGCTGATAAAATTGCGCTGATCAGGCTCACTGCAGACTGGAACGTATATGCCTTCATTGTTCGCCAACCAGACGCCATAAAAAAAGATTACAAACTTTTGCGTGATACACTTATACAAGAGTTCACTCCAAACATGGGGCCTGGTGGCTATCCAGATGCCGAGAAGGTCGTGCAAGGTAAAAACGAACATCCACAGGCATATTACCAGAGAATGTTCCAAGCTTTCTTTGGTAATCGCAATGAACCGGGCATGGAGGACGAGATAGGTTTTAAATACCTTTTCGGAAAAAACCTCCACCCTGTTGTAAAACAGTCGGTACAAGTGATGGCTAATTTCAGAGAAAAAACCATCAAGGAAATGAAACAGTGTGCCATAAATGTTTTCGAGGCCCACATGGAATGCAGAACACCCGTAGAGGTGTTCGCAAGTGCGAAGGACGAATCCCAATCGCTGGAGCTGGAAGGGACGCGTGCATCAGCTCCCTATCCTATAAAAGGCGAGAAGAAACAGATCTTTCAACCTGACAAACCACAAAGTGGAGGTGCCCGCTGGAAAAAGAACCCAAAGTGGTTCAAGCCAAACACAGAGGGTGAACAGAAAGATCAAAAGGGGGGTGCACGTCCGAAGAGTAAAGATTATGGGTACGGAGGTAACCCATATAACCAAGGGTGGTCCCAACAGGAACCCCCGTACCAAGGGTGGTCCCAGAGGGGACCCTCGAAACCAGGATGGTCCCGGAAGGGACGCCCGAGCCGTGGACCTGCTCCTCCTGCACCTCAGAAGGAACAATCTGAGATCAGACAACAGTCTCAAAAGGCAGAGAAAAAGGGCCCTAAACCTTTGACTGCAGAAGATTCAGAGATACTACGTCTGATGGTTGAGAATTTCAAAAAAACAAACAAGGATAACCAGCCTGGGGTAATGTGCAGCACAGTCGTTGACAAACACTCAGAGCACTCAATTAACAACAATGCCACAATTGCTGACGGTCACCAAGATACCGATGGTCAGGATGCTGACAATCAGGGTAATGACAGTCAAATCATTGACAGTCCAGAATGTGACAGTCAACAAAACGTTGACTGTAACCATGACTTCGTTGTTACGGAGTCCGAGGACCCCTCGTCAGGAAAAAGGGGGGAATGCTCACTCACCGTTGATAGTGGCTCGCCACGAACTGAACAGTCAGACCCGTGTGTGTCTGCACTACCAGTACTGATAAATGAAGTTCACACAGTCAGGGGTGGACGTGATAAACGTCGGAGAAAACCTGATAGGTTCCTGTGTAACATTATCAGAAAGGGGCCCGCTAGGAAAGCTTACCTGTCCATCACGTTGGAAGGGGTCCTCACAAAAGAGGCCCTCTTGGATGGTGGGGCTGACATAACCATTGTGTCACCCACACTGTTGGAAGAGCTACGGCTGGCTGCTAACGGTGTTGACAGGGAAATACCCCTCAGAGAATGTGCTATAGTTTTGCAGGGTCTCTCGGAGACGAGTACAACCCTGACAGCTATAGCCATGGTTCACATGCAGATTGGTGAAACGACGCTATACCACCCGGTACACGTGTCCACCGTGGACTCATTCCCATTTTTGGTTGGCCAAGACTTTATAAACCGCTTCGACGCGATTATAGATTATGGCGATCAGACAATGTGGACCAGAGTGAGTCAACCACTGCCGATCGATATGCCTATACAGGGTAACACTGACCGTCTAACGGCAGGCACCGCGGAAGGCAAAAGGGAATGCTCAGACGAGAGCACAATCCCTGTAGGTGAACCTTCGACTACAGGTGAGGCTGTAGAGGCCCAACAAGAGAGCCCCCTCTGCGAGCTGAAACAGTTGGCACTCACCGAACACTACCTACCACAGGTAGTCAAAGGTGTTGAGATCCAAGGATCCCACACCGATGATGCTGTTCTGTCCCCTTGGACGGAGAAATCAGCGATCAGCCAAGCTTTCTTTGGAACCTTGGTTAAGAAACAGTTGGGTCTAGGTCTGAACAAAAAGGCTTTCCGCTTTTCGTTAGACCCCAACGATAAACAGGTAATGACCGCTAAAGGGATCATTGACCTCAAACTAACCTGGAACCAACGAGAACTGGATCACCCGTTCCTCGTGGTCCCGAACTTACCACATGCAACCTACATAGGCTCCGACATTTTGGTAAGATTAGGTGTCCGAGTGGACATCAACAACAATGTACTGTGGTCACTGGATACAGCCACGAAGGACTCTCCTGTGTTAACCACAGAGAACCTTAGGGCTGGACAGACCATACCAGAGGTCTGCCAGGTTGCTATCAGCCATAACACTGTGGTACCACCTCAGGTTATGAACAAGCCGGTGATGATTCACATCATGAAAGGACAAGCTGTTAGCA
>JBBPBX010036568.1:20381-31412 GCA_038048925.1 Garcialebias charrua | reverse complement strand
AAAGCACAAAGCTGCACATGAAATGAGACAGCAGAGAGATTGTGAAAGCTAAGGTCAGCGCTGAAGATCCAAGTGACTTGACGACACCAAGCCCACATCAACAGCTGGTCCCACCAACAAATGCACCACTGAATGAGAATTATCCTTTTTCACAATGGCCTCATCAGATTTGCATCATCAACACAGCTGGAGGGGAGAAATGATAACCCTCCGTTAGAGCCACTTTGGCTATTTTTCTCCCATCCGTCTCTCTCCGGCACTTTTGAAGGTCCCACTCTGCTTCAATTATCTGGCAATGCCCAGCTGAGATGCAATAATCCAAACCCTCATTCCCTGCAATTTTCACACTTAGGTCTGCACACTCACTTGCCTTAAGTTTCCAATCACTTATATAGGTGCTTCTTCCACCACCTTGAAGATCTGAGAGACACGAGCTCTCGTCTGAAGGGAGGAGGGATTTACTTCAGCTGTGGGATATTTAAATCAAAATGTATGCAGATGCAATCTAATTTTAGACTCAACAAATTAGAATCTGCACTATAGAGGGAAATATGTGTGGAGGTTTATTTCTAAATAGACTAAAATACTAGATAAGAATGCAAAAAATAAAATAAAAATAGCCTGGTTTCAAACACAGTGCTTATAGTCTTAAGCACACAAAGTCCTCCTGATATGATTTACAAATCCCTTTTTCAAAAACTGTAGGGAGTCTTCCAATGCATCCTAAATCTGTAATTTGTTCGTTTTAGTTTTTACTAAACTCAAGTACAGAGAAAGTCACGTTCTGTGACTTTATTACCGTATTTTCTGACCTATAAGTCACAGTTTTTTAAACTAATTTTCATGTCCTGCGACTTATGGGGCGAAGCGACATATTTATGGATTTTTTCCCCATATTTTAGACCAATTTTTGGCTGAGATATGACAGTTTCCATTAATTCTGATGAAAAAATGGAGCAGTACAACTTTCGGCCGCTAGGGTCCACCGATCGTTCCCAGCTCATGTGTCCGAAAAAAGCCTCCTCTGCTCGGACTCACTCTGTCGCAGCACGGCCTCCTGAACTCTGGAGGTAGGCCTGAACTAGTGTTTGTTAGCAAAATAGCTCAAGAACCACACGACAGATTTTGATGAAACTTACAGAAAGTAATTACTGGATGGATATTTACAATGTATTAGCTGTAGGAGATGTTTGAGCAAAAATTCGATTTATTTATAATTTATTTTCGCAGCACACGCGACCGTTTGGAAGACGTCAAAGCAAAACAATTTAAATCCAGCAGATTTGACCATTACGTGAATTTATTAGGGAACGGTTAAGCTCATGAACACTTGTGCTATAATGTCAGCTAACAAATATATTTTTAAGCGTTTATCTTGCTAAATTTTAAAGAAATGAAGCGTATCCGCTCGCTGCACGATGTGGCAAAACTACTTTTTAAAATCCAGCTGATTTGACAATTACGTGCATTTACTAAGGAAAGGTTAAGCTAAGACACATCTTTGCTATAATTTTCAGCAAACAAATAATTGTTTTTACCGTGTTAATCTTGTTAAAGTCCGTCCGTGTCCTCCTGTGTCCGTCCAGGCGGCGACGCGTAACATATGCGACGCGTCAGCGGTGACGCATAATAGATGCGACGTATATGGAGGTGCGACACGTTTATGGATTTTTCCACTTTATTGGACATAATTGGACTAATGCGACTTATGGGGCGGAGCAACTTTTCACCTGGAAATTACGGTAACCAGTTTATTCCAGTTAAATTAATTAAAGCCATATTAGCAGACAAAATGTGTGATTTGTCCATATTTTTAATTTGAAAATTATTAAATGATTGAAACAGCAAATATTTCTAGTCCGTTTACAACTAAATATGTCGACGGGTGAAGATCAGTGGTTGAAGTTCTCCCGTCAAGAGCTCAAAATATCTCGGCACAGCTCATCTGAATATGATCTTAGATCTAGCGTTTGCTTTTAACGTGCTCCACATGATTTCCTCCCTCAAACGGACTCCTCTTGTTGGCCTCCTTACAGCTTTTAGTGCCCATTTCTTTTCAGACAAAGATAAAAACGTTTAACTTTTCACTTTTGACCTGACATCTCTGATTTCAATGTTATCCCTCTGACTGCAAACATCTGGACTTAATATTCTTCACTCGTCGAAACTGTCTGAGGTGTGCTCGTCAATGTTCGGATGTAAACAAATGAACTGTAATTGTTGGCAACAAAACGAAGAGAAAAATGTGTATTTTGACAGCTATTATGGTTTTTTAAACTATGCAAAACATTGTGTAAAGAACAATAAATATGTAAGAGGTGAAATAAGAAAAACAGTAATTCTTTTAAAGAGGGTTTTATTATCAGCGGGTAAGAGGTTCAGGTTTGGGTGCAGAAAAGAAAAGAAAATCCACAAATGTCTCTGCCTTCCCAAGCAGGAATAAGTTGTGGTTCAGGACTTTAACCCAAAGAAATGTGGTTTAAAAAAATAAAATAAAAATATCAACAACTTTTGTTCTTCCAATGTCAACAGCACAAAGCATTATGAAAAAGATTTGTGGAGTAATGAAAAATCTCAGGCGGTGAAGGCCAAGGACAGAAACCACTGATGGATCCAGGAGACCTTCTATCGCTGCGATCAATACAGCCACATGGGACCGGGAGTTTCCTCGTGTCACTCAAGGTAGTGGTAGTCTGCCGCCGAGTCCAGGACAAACAACATGAAGGAGGAGGACATTTATTGAATTGCTGTGTTCTCAGGACCAAGCTCATCTCAGGTGACAGGCAGACAGTGGGCACGATGGTCGGATTAATCCACTTTCAGCTGCTTTTGGAAAAAAAATAATTATCAGATTCTGTCCCAAAGAGGCTGGCATCCAGCCAGTAAAGATCCAGGCTGTTTTCAAAGAAGTAAGAACCCTATCTGAAATGATGTGGGTGTAAATTAGGGGCACCACTGACACCAGAGGCAAATTATTTTCTGAATTTTAGAGACAAATGCTTCCATAAAGAGAAGAGCTTTTCTGGGGAGATCTGTGACGGTCTGCACAGAAACAGTTCGGTGTCGCACGGTGCGTCTGCACGACCCGTCTGCCTGCAGCCCACATCTGACTCCCATTTGACTCCATCTTTAAATCACTTCTTGGTCTGCTGCCTTCATACATCTCTACATGTCTTTGCGTGAGTGCAGCTACAGCGTGCGCTCTCAGGACATGATTACCTGCAGTGTTCCGTCAGTGAGGACTGAGGTTGGCAAAAGGGTCTTCTCCTACTCTGCTCCTGCTTCCAGGAATATCTTACAAAAAGATCTGAAGATCTCGACCTTGACCTCTGGCTTTAAGAATCTGTTGGACTCCTGGCAAGAACCAATGCAGACATGTTCCTGTTTTTGATTTTCTACATCTGCCTTATAATCTGTCTGTTTTGCTACTTTGATATCTTTGTTTTAACTTGTAAAATAAAATAATCAGTATTTCTCTCTTATGTTTGTCTATTGTTGATTGTTCAAGGAAAATCTACTGTTGCTGTTGTCATCATTCTTTAGTTTGTAGACAGCTCTCTCTTATAAATGAGTCCTCGAGGCTCAATGAGATTAACCTGCCTAAATAAAGGTTGAATGAAATTTAAAATGTACGGATGCAGAAGAAAACATGCATTCTGAAATGTTTCCAGTTCGAAGAAGGTGGAGAAAGACACTCAAAACTGCTCTTTTATCTGATACATAAAAGTTTAAATTAACTTAAAAGAAACTACAAATTTGGGCTTTGTTGCAATTCAATAATATTTTCATGTTACCTGCAAAAAATGGTTTATAATCTCTGTAAAATTTCCACTCTGTTTCAGAAGTAATTAGATGAGATGAGGTCTAAAAAGCTATGGTGGGCCAGCAGCAGATTGAAAACACAACCTGGCTAAAGAAAACTTAAAATAATAATACATACCAGTACATAGTGTGTGATGACAGTTTCTTAAGTTACATACTGTATGTGTAATCTAAAGCAGTCTAGTAAATAAAAGTTCAATAATCCTTTCCATTTTTATATAATAATGTTTATAAAAAGTATATTTTGGACACAGATGTGTTTTATAAAAAACGCACATAATGAAATTACAGCCAAATTAAATAAAGATTTCAGTGGCGACTTAAACGTGAAGACGGCTCTTGAAAGCCTCTTTGTCGTTAAGTCTTACACAAACACACAAACATCCTTCTCACTTGAATGATTAGGTATGATAGAAGTCATCCTCACCGCTCCACAGTTCATGTGTGACAGCTCTGTTCTGCTTTCTTTGTCATCTCCACGCCATGTGTGGCTTTCGTTTCACAGATAACCCACGACAATGAGGCTTTGTGGACGCACACAAGACGCGCTTTCAGAAAACATAATGCTTGATTGTTGACTTTCTGTAGTGGCGCATCAGACAATGGACGAGCTTCAGATTAATGTCGTGTACCGTTTATTTCTAGAGGAAGCCATCCAGAAGCAAAGAACCTGAACTCTTCTTATTGCAACTAAATCATTCCCAAACACGTCGTTCAAGAAAGAGCAGGGAAGGCAAACGTGTGTGAAAACCTTTCAACAAAGCAGTTATAAGTCTTTGCATTCCTCACAGTCAAGAAGAAATGTTCAGAATACCATACCAGCTTTATTAATAGAGCTAGGGGTGCAGAAATTTTTTTGATTTTTTAAAGAATCTAGATTCTTAGACCTGGTGATTCTGAATTGATTCTAAAAGCTCCAAAATCGATTTTAAAACATGTTTA
This sequence comes from Garcialebias charrua, assembly GCA_038048925.1. Taxonomy (NCBI): domain Eukaryota; kingdom Metazoa; phylum Chordata; class Actinopteri; order Cyprinodontiformes; family Rivulidae; genus Garcialebias; species Garcialebias charrua. Next base: position 26,648 of record JBBPBX010036568.1, on the reverse strand, counting down.
ATTTTATTTTTTTCCCGCTCCTACTCATGAGCGTACAGCATATTGCATTATGTTCCCGTTCGGCCGCCGTACAGCAAGCTAGTTAGCCAGCTCCCTTTATCTGAATGGAGCCTGCTAGCATGGAGCAGAAGGACAGCGCGATTCAACTCGCTCCTTCGTCTTTAAAAATAATTTCAGATCCTACAATGTTCTGGGGGAAGACAGAGCTTAACAAGAGAACGGTTGTTTGTAAGAAGTGTCAAATAAAATTACGGTACAGTATTTTGGAAATACGATAAAATGCGCGGAAGGTGAAAGTGAAAGCAGCCGACCAGCAAACTCTGCTGCAAATATTTCCCTCTCCATCTCCTGCTATATCACAAATGATCTATGAGCAGACAGCTCAGTGGAAGTTGAGGGCTTTAGGTTTATTTTTAATAAGCTGGAAACAACGTATGTTATTCCTTCATGTAAATAAAGGTCCACACAGCTCCAGCATGAAACAAGAATAATGTGGGAGAAGTTCTGATGCAGCTGCAGCTCAAATGTAACAGTTTTTCTCATATTATACTAAAACTAATAGACAAGTTGTACAACAAACTTAATGTAATTTGTCTTTTAACAGGTTGAATAGACCAGATGAGACACGTCGCCTGGAGCCAGTTCTAAATGATACAAGTTATGTTTATAAATTACAGTTCAGAAGAGATTTTGTGTAAACTTGCACAGGTTTTGAAATTTAGATTTACTAAATCTGAATCAATATGGTAAAAAAAAACTGTGAAGTCTGGATTTTATTTTGAATTAAAGTTTAATGTACTATGGTAGGCTGAAGTCTGATGATGGATGGATAAATTATTTGTTCCTAGATTTTTATTTACTTATTTATTTATTTTTTCAGAGAAATCCAGGCAACTAAGCTAACCTAATACTGGTAATTTAATTTACAGAATTTTATGCACTCCTGTATTATTTGTTCCTATTTTTTGTATAAATATCAAACGATGCAAAAAATTTGATACAATAAGGAATCTAAAATTATTGTTTTAAATAAATGTTCCATTTGTTTCCATTGTTGTTTAATCTTTTCAGCTTGTCAGTTACATAAGTGAAACTAAATTTGTGACAATCTCCATAGAAAAATAGTTTCTGAATAAAAAAATCGATTTTGCATCGAATCGTACACCAAAAATCGGAATCAAATCGATTCGCCAGACACTGAGAGATTCACACCCCTATACTGTATAGAGCACTTTAAACACCCACAGGACCAAAGTGATGTACACACAACAAAACAATCATACAGTCAGGTAATAAAAATGATTAAAATGATTAAAAGTCACATAATAAAAGTTGAGCAATCATACAATTAGATAATAAGAATAAGAATAGCGCAACAAGATATTTCACTACTCCATTAAACTACAGTCCAAATGCAGCTTCAGCGCTCAGATGAATTGAGTTTTTTTCCAACACACATCACAAAAATCCTCAGTCCAAACGGTTTCTGTGAATGGCTCTTGCACCTGACAGCACCTGGTCATTACTGCCTAAACAGGTCCGATTTATGCGTTATTTATTCGTCTGACAGTAATGCACAACATGATTAGCATTCGCAGCGCCGTAACGGTAAACGGATCGATAAAACATTTGCACGTCTGTGGTCTAAACTGTGCTTTGTTCAACCTCTTTACTGCGGCGCCGCTCTTCCGATTCCAGATGGACGGCTCGGGTTTCGAGCGCCAGATGTGAGGAGCGCGAACAGCCATCACGCAGAGGAAGAGGAGGAATTACGTTTGAGATTGAAAGCTGTGACACTTTTCCTCCCGTTTGTAAACGAGCCCAGAAGCGATCCAAACAAAGGCAGACGAGATCCAACGAGTGATTTTTGCGTGTGCACGGCACGCTTTCAAGACACATAAGTAGGGATGAACAGAAACCACACAGCAGGGGGTTTATAGACCCAACAAAAAAAATAGGTTTACGGGAACACGTCCTACCTGATGCACTGAACTGACTGCTTCCAAGTGTGGTGGGCCTGTTTTTCCCTCCACTTACAGGTGGAGAAAACATCTGAAAGTAAAAGCACAGACATGCAACTAAAATTAGAAAACGACCCCGTTTAAAAGCAATCGCTGAGAGAATTTGCTTCAAATTTGCAGACTTTCATTTTCAAAACTCGTGGATAACTAACGAGTCATTATGTCACGATACATTTTAATTATTTCTGTCTGAATTAGAAACACGAATGAAGTTAACAATTTTACAGCCTGCGGTTTGATCTAATCCACCCCTTCTTCAGCTGATGGAGGAATTAGCGCCATCAGCAGTTAATCTTGGTGTATATTTACAAGTGGACTGATGGCACTGAGATTAAAATCTGATGACATCGCTGATGTGACCGCAGACCCAAAAAAAAAACACAAAAAATGGGAGAACTGTGGGAATATTTTTAGGTAAGCCTTGTATTTGGGAATGAGCTGCTCCAAATACTGTAGGTACAAAAATCAAAGTAGAGCTGTGAAAAATACAGGTCAGCTTTCATTTATAATGTTCATGACATTGTTAAAGAAATAATTTTTTAAGTGTATTTCAAACTGTAAAATAAGCTTGTTGGTGGTATGCAACAACAAAAAAGACATTAAAAGTTTAACTTGCAAAAAGCACATCAATGCAAACCTATAATAATAATAATCTCATGATGATGCAGCCTGTCTGCTCCAAACACTTTTTTTTTTTATCTTAGCTGAAAAATAACGGGGAGTCGATCCTACCGCACTAAAATCCAGCAAATCACTTAATTCCTTGTCTGTTCCGAGAGCGGCAATCCGCTGCTGAGGGTTCATCGTGGCGATCTAGAAACCTGCACAGAAACAACACACGCACATCAGCTCACATCTGGAGCTGCTTCATCCACAACAGCGGCGGGGGACTACTTCCTGAGGAAATCCACGGAGCGATCCGCCGTGGATGCAGAACACAAACCCCGTGGACTTAAAGTTCACTCGTAACGAAGACACTGACAGTTTATTTGTTTTAGGTTTTGAATCAGAGGACGTGTGCATGATCCAGCTCCCTTTTCACTTTCTTTTTGTTTAAAGGGAGAAATCAGAGCGCTGGTGTGAATGGATGTCAGTGGAGCTGCGGGTTAAAGCAGAAACGATATAACTGTGTAACAACAGCTCACGCTGAAGCTCAAACATGTGTCGCAGGTTAATTATTCTGCAGGTGACTGTTTGTCAGGTGTTTACGACGATGGTTTGCTGTTAGCCGGAGCTAGCCGGCTAACGCTAGCTGCGGAGGCTGATGGTTGAAAATAGCAGCGACCTCGTCCCGCTGCCTTTGTGGACACAGCGGGACAAGTCTGTCATTTCAGTGACCTAACATGTAAACACCGGCACAAATAGATGAAGGCACTCTGGAAGTGGCAGACTACAGAAAACAAAACGCAACGGTGGTGGTCTCTCTCTCAACTCGCAACTTCTTTCACGGGTCCCGAAAAGCTTCTGGCAAACTCCCACCCCCTGAAATTTTACCTGTTTTCCGATTAAAATCCCGACTAGGGTGATCTGGTGGTGAAAGGTCGCTTTTCTGTCAGCACCCCCCTCAAAAAGGCGAAATTTTGAGTTTAAGCGCCAATAAAGTGGGAGAATATCCTGTGTGTGTCGTTACGAGTTTCCCTTAAGGCAGACGTTTTTTTGCTTCGCAAAAGCCTCAGCACCAAGATGAGAGCGGTTGTTGTATATCCCTCCGCCGTGTATCCCTCCGCCGCGCAGCGGGAGATGCTGCGGGAGTGTGTGCGCGCTGACACGCCGTGCGTGCGTGAGGGATTTTTACTCCTGAAAAGATCCGTGAAGAGATGAGAAAAAGGAGATGTTTGGGCAACTTAGCCTTTCAAAGTTCTGTTTGAAACCATCAGACTGTGAAAATTGAAGCGTCTGGCAGAAGAAACGATGGAGTGACAAAGTTTTGTAACAATTACCCCTGAAGTTTTTATTTTATTTGTGAATTTGAAGGGATTTGCTAACAGGTTGCCATCCTTCGCAGGCGGACCGCCATTGTTTGCTGTCTCCAGTCCATCACAGGGACACCCTGGACAGGTTTCCAGTCCATCACAGGGACACCCTGGACAGGTCTTCCAGTCCATCACAGGGACACCCTGGACAGGTCTCCAGTCCATCACAGGGACACCTGGACAGGTCTCCAGTCCATCACAGGGACACCTGGACAGGTCTCCAGTCCATCACAGGGACACCTGGACAGGTCTCCAGTCCATCACAGGGACACCTGGACAGGTCTCCAGTCCATCACAGGGACACCTGGACAGGTCTCCAGTCCATCACAGGGACACCTGGACAGGTCTCCAGTCCATCACAGGGACACCTGGACAGGTCTCCAGTCCATCACAGGGACACCTGGACAGGTCTCCAGTCCATCACAGGGACACCTGGACAGGTCTCCAGTCCATCACAGGGACACCTGGACAGGTCTCCAGTCCATCACAGGGACACCTGGACAGGTCTCCAGTCCATCACAGGGACACCTGGACAGGTCTCCAGTCCATCACAGGGACACCTGGACAGGTCTCCAGTCCATCACAGGGACACCTGGACAGGTCTCCAGTCCATCACAGGGACACCTGGACAGGTCTCCAGTCCATCACAGGGACACCTGGACAGGTCTCCAGTCCATCACAGGGACACCTGGACAGGTCTCCAGTCCATCACAGGGACACCTGGACAGGTCTCCAGTCCATCACAGGGACACCTGGACAGGTCTCAGTCCATCACAGGGACACCTGGACAGGTCTCCAGTCCATCACAGGGACACCTGGACAGGTCTCAGTCCATCACAGGGACACCTGGACAGGTCTCCAGTCCATCACAGGGACACCTGGACAGGTCTCCAGTCCATCACAGGGACACCTGGACAGGTCTCAGTCCATCACAGGGACACCTGGACAGGTCTCCAGTCCATCACAGGGACACCTGGACAGGTCTCCAGTCCATCACAGGGACACCTGGACAGGTCTCCAGTCCATCACAGGGACACCTGGACAGGTCTCCAGTCCATCACAGGGACACCTGGACAGGTCTCCAGTCCATCACAGGGACACCTGGACAGGTCTCCAGTCCATCACAGGGACACCTGGACAGGTCTCCAGTCCATCACAGGGACACCTGGACAGGTCTCCAGTCCATCACAGGGACACCTGGACAGGTCTCCAGTCCATCACAGGGACACCTGGACAGGTCTCCAGTCCATCACAGGGACACCTGGACAGGTCTCCAGTCCATCACAGGGACACCTGGACAGGTCTCCAGTCCATCACAGGGACACCTGGACAGGTCTCCAGTCCATCACAGGGACACCTGGACAGGTCTCCAGTCCATCACAGGGACACCTGGACAGGTCTCCAGTCCATCACAGGGACACCTGGACAGGTCTCCAGTCCATCACAGGGACACCTGGACAGGTCTCCAGTCCATCACAGGGACACCTCTGGACAGGTCTCCAGTCCATCACAGGGACACCCTGGACAGGTTTCCAGTCCATCACAGGGACACCCTGGACAGGTTTCCAGTCCATCACAGGGACACCCTGGACAGGTCTCCAGTCCATCATAGGAACACCCTTGACAGGTCTCCATTCCAGTGCAGGGACACGCAGAGACAAACAACCATTCACTCTCTCCCTCACCTAGGACAATGTTAGAGTTACCAATCAGCCTAACATGTATGTTTTTGGTCTGTGGGAGGAAAGTGGAATGCCTGGAGAAAACCTATAAAAGCTCCCCAGACAGGATTTGACCCTGCAACCTTCTTGCCATAAGGCAACAACTCTACTAACTGAGCCATGTTGCAGCTGTAGACCTTGTGGAAGCAGCTGTCCCCGTCTGTTAAACAGGCTTCAGCTCAACATCTATTTGTGTTTACTGGATTTAAATGCGAGTGGAACTTCATTTATTTTCCATCTTTTGTCCTTTATCACATTTTCTTACTGTTTTATGTACAACACTTTGGCAGTGTCAGTTCTTAAATCTACTCTATTTCCACTGTAACATGAACAAGAATAATGTGAACAGAATAAAGGTACAATCAGAAAATGACATATAAGATGGTTTAATAAACTGTATTTTCATTTGTCTTCACTTTTCTCAAGGTTTTCTTTTAAAATCTTGCACATTTTTTATTTTCCATTTGACCTATTCACATTCATACTCCAGCGTCTTGTGCTTTTAAAATTTGATACATCATCGTTACCAAACCTTTCAGGTTTGGGCCCATT
>JBBPBX010036568.1:0-19019 GCA_038048925.1 Garcialebias charrua | reverse complement strand
ATTTGGTCCGAGGAATATGAAGGAAATTACTGTTCTGTGATGATTGCGTCGCAAGATGATTTGTTTCCTCTGGTATCGGATGCTGGAAGGATTTTTACTGAAACCTTTTTACTTTTGGGCATTTATTATGATGTGTAACTATGGCAACAAGGTGTTGTTTTTTTTTACAAGCAGGAGCAGCTGATTAGCATCTCAACAGCCCTAAATCCCAAATGAGTTTAAAAAAAGGAGGTGCTGTGGATGAATTCCCGTCAACCTGGCGGCAGTGCTCGAGTACCTGACTGCCAAGATCCTGGAGCTGGTGGGAAGCTTGTGATAACGGGAGGACCGGGATCATCCCCCGGCACCTTCAGCTGTCTGTCCGTGGTGTCGAGGAGCTCGTAGACTGCTGGGAGGAGTGACCATCGCTCAGGGAGGAATTCTGCCCGGCATTCGGGCAGTCCTGCTGCCCAGGAAGAGGCTTGCCAGATCTGATAACAAACCGGGTGGACAGATCAATATCTGTGGCCAGATTCTTCAGATTCACCACAGGAGATGCTTCCTGCCCACAGCTATATCAGCATCTACAACAACTCTTGAATGAAACCAGGATGATCTTCGACAACACTTACCGGTAATTTCCCTGGGATTAACAAAGTATTTTTGAATTGAAATACATTTTAAAATGGTTGCTTGTGTTCTCTTCACAAAGAGTTGCGTTTGTCAAACATTTGCCAACAAACAACCTGATTTACTCACTTTTCTTTAGTCTATAAATACTCTTTCCTCAATCTGCCATTGTTGTTTATTATATAAATATGTACAAAAATCTTCAGTACATGTATTTGAGCCTTTTGTAATGCAAGTGTTGTTAAAGGACAACCCTTTCTGAATTGTTGTAGATTTTTCTTTTTGTTATAAAACAGGAGACCAGTCAGGGGAATTATTTATTTTTTTTCAGAAAGATGGCATCAGTGTTTTTATTATTTCATTTTCTGGATGTTATACAAATACAAATGCATACCTAAGTGTCACGAAACGTACCATTTGCAGAAAATAACTGTCAGCTGTGGGTTTTCTTGAATACCGGTAGCTGCTGTTCCAGCAATGACAACAACGACGCAACGAAACAATCTATAAATATAAAAACATTTGTGCATAAAAATATGGACTCTATCTAAAACACATATTTAGAGGAATATATTCAAAAAAGGCATATGGGTCATTAACCCCAAACCTTATATGATTTATTTACATGGAAATTAAATAAGTCAATGGAATAAGTCTTTACACTGTCTTTATGTATTTTTTTTTTAGTTGTGCAAATAAGTTTAAGAACATTTCCACATATGTTATGCTTTTATTTATGTAGAGCATACAGGTTTAAATGAAATGTTTACTTAAAATGAATGTATTCACTAAAGTAATGCATAATTTTAAACCTTAAAATAAAAAAACGTTCAATACAGAAACAACTGGACTTCATTTGTAACAGAAGACGTTTCGCGCTTCGTCCAAGGAGCTTTCTCAATTCAAAGAGCAGAGAGTGGGGATCAGGTTTAAACCTTAAATGCATAAAAACTGAAGGTTATCTTTACAGAAACCTTTTCTTTATAAGCTATTTAAATTTGAAGAAACTACTACTACCTTGAGCACCTGTTACATTAAAAGTTATACGTTCAAAAAGGTCATCCATGATCCATTATCTTCCACTTGTTCCAAAGTCTGGTCGCTGAGCAAGAAGGTAATTATGTTTTTTTTTTATAACAGTTTAAAAAATGTAAGTACTTTATTGCTCATTTAAATCACAAACTTCAAATGTTAACAATAACTTTCCCAAGTTATTCCAAGTGGTTGGAGAGTGTCCCTTAAAAAATACAAAAACTTAAGGATACATTCAGAAGAAAACAGGTGCTTGGGAAAAAAAACACTGCATTCAACAGAAAAGTTTCCAGATGTTTATAAACAAAAACAATTTAAACTATATAACAGTTCAATTATTTATTTATTTTTTATATTTTTGTTAATAAAATTTGTTCATTAAAAAAAATACAATACAAAACAATCCCATAAACGATAACATACAAAATATAAAAAATGAAAGGCAGCAGAAAGAAGAAAAAAATATTATATTGTCCCCTTTTTTCAAACAATCAGTTCAAACAATAATAATCTTCCAGTAACAGAACAAAATGAATAACTCTAATTTTTCTAACTAATACAATACAGTACACAATACACATTACGCTATATTTTTTTTAACAATTCAGTTTTGATCATTTTCTTAAATGTACACATTGACTTGGCATTTTTAACTTCATTCTCCAAACCATTCCATAATCCAATTCCCTGGATTGAGGTGGACCGTCCCTTCAAACTAGTTCTGAATTTTGGTTTTACAAATACAGTATGTCTGTCCCCTTAAGATTATTACAACTTTGTCTTTTAACAAAATGCATTTGGATATTTAAGGGTAATGTGTTATTCTGAGCCCTAGATAACTGATAAAACATTATAATCTACCAAATCATGGAACTTCAAGAACTTCAGTTGATAAAATTCATTATAGTGAGTTGTGTATATTGATCACCGAGTTCAAGTGTGGAATTATTTACTGTACTGATAAAATTATAGAGCTCTTAGAAAAGAGTTGTAATTAAAAAAAATTGTGTGGTGACTTTAGCATTGATATAGGGAATAAAACGGATTCTAATAACATCAATACATTCATGAATTCAATGTACAACTTAAATCTTTACCCATTGATTTCTAATCCAACACGAATTACAACATAGTGCAACAATAATTGATAATATTTTCTCAAATACAACAGATGGGGATGTGTTAGGTGGCATTTTAATGACTGATATAATAATAATAACGTCCTTTTCTGTCATCTGTGTATGTTTCCCATACACAGACGAAATTCGTCTCTGCATTTAACCCAACCACCACCAGGTGGTGCAGTGAGCAGCCATAGAAAGCGCCTGGGCATATAAGTGATCACTGATGGGGATTTTAAACCCCTGTTACCTTAATAAAAACCACACAAGATAAACAAGAGAACAGTGTTAAATCAGACAAACAACTTTGCAAAGGGGAAGGCTTTTTAATGTCCTTTGAAACTTAGTTTGGTCTCAAATACATTGTCCAGCACAATTCCAAATTGTACTGGACATGACAAGCTATTTAAACAAGAAGCAGGTGGAGTTTGACAAGCTCTGACGTCTTACAGATAAAACAAACAAGTCATGGTTCTGATCAAACAAGAACATCTAATCCAAACATTTGTCAAGGCTAGAAGACTGTCTTTTCTGTATCAAGAGAAAAGCAAACAACATGTTTGTACTATCAAATATAAGTGTTTAAAGGGAACAGAGAATATTTGATATAAGTGAGCTGGGTTATAATTATTGGGTCAGAGTAATTAGTTTTAGATGATAAATATTGAACATCTCCATCATTTCATCCTCTTTATCATATATAAACTGATCATTATCAATCAGGTGAGCGGTGCGGAAAACAACCCCTGAGGCCGAATTTCTAATTAGAGGCAAAAAACTCACACCACCGTCCCGTGCCTCCACAGTAACGCCCTGAAAAAACTCAGGATCACCTTTTTAGGATGGTTTGAGAGATTATAAAGTTTTGGAGAACTCTGTTGATTGTCATATTTCATGACTTATTTCAATGTTTGAGAGAAATAAAGATTTGAGGAGAATTTTGCAGTGAGTATGGTCTCACTTCATGGCTTATGTCAAAAGTTTTAAAAGGAATAATATATTTAGCATGGATTAGTCTATTTACCCACAAAAACCAAGTTTTTTCCAAAGAAATAGAACTTTTGAAAATAAACATATATATATATATATATAAATAACTAATCTATTTGTGTTAAACAAATAAAAGAAATAATCTATTTTAATTTGTTTAAAAAAAATAACTAATCTATTTGTGTTAAACAAATAAAAGAAATAATCTATTTTAATTTGTTTTAAAAAGAACCAATCTAATTTGTTTTTAACCAAAAAAGAACCAATCTAATTTGTCGTGTTAAACAATTAAATGGAACTTATACACTTTCAAAGATGTGGGAAATAATTCTCAAACACACAACAAAATAGCCCTTTATGGGCACAAAAATAAAATAAGTTTGAAACTTCTTTGATATCAACTATTGCCCAGGAAAGTAAAAACAACCGCAGAGTTTCATTGTATCTGTGGTAACTTTTTATCAAAGCATACTGAAGTACACAGTTCTGAGAGTGTGTTTTCATTGTACCAACCTTTTTCCCGAGTCTTTCACATTTTTAAAATAAAATATCATAAGACACGGGGTTAAAAAAAGACATGTCAATTCAATTCAGTTCAGTTTATTTATACTGTATAAGCTCCAAGTCACAACAGAAGTTGTCTCAGGGCACTGAACAGAAACAATCAAATATAAAAATAATAAGTTAACAGAAACTTTAATATAAAAATAATAAGTTAACATCCATCCATCCATCCATCCATCTTCTTCCGCTTATCCGGGGTCGGGTCGCGGGGGTAGCAGCCTAAGTAGGGAGGCCCAGACTTCCCTCTCCCCAGCCACTTGGAGCAGCTCCTCCGGGGGAATCCCAAGGCGTTCCCAGGCCAGCCGAGAAACATAGTCCCTCCAGCGTGTCCTGGGTCTTCCTCTGGGTCTCCTCCCGGTGGGACATGCCCGGAACACCTCACCAGGGAGGCGTCCAGGAGGCATCCTAACCAGATGCCCGAGCCACCTCAACTGGCTCCTCTCGATGTGGAGAAGCAGCGAACAGATTCTAGCAGCTTCTGTTAATAAGTTAACAGAAACTTTAATATAAAAATAATAAGTTAGCAGAATCTTTAATATAAAAGTAATGGTAACACTATGTATCTGAGGAGACTACTTTGAGTTTAACTCCATGTTATAAAAGAGCTACAGTAGTTAGCCAGAGTTATTTCAGGATGAAATAATTTGAACTTCTGTTTGAATTTAATGCTATGAACTTTTTCCTTTTTGTTACATTTACTATGAATTTCTCACAGGGCAGATTAGAGCCAACATGGAGGACTCACCAACATATATTATTATTATACATATAATATTGTCCAGTGTCTGATGCTGCAGTCATGTTACTGAGCTCCCACTGATGGGCTAACCTGGTTCCACCACCAGCAGCAGGATCCTCAGACAGAACGGCTGGTGGGATGTCCTGGTATCTGCAGCCCTCTCTCCATTTGTTTCTTCATGGACATGGAGCTGTGACATTATGTTGTGCCTCTTCCTCAGCAAAAAGCTCCTCCAGTGGAGACTTTCTGGACAGACTGCAGGAAGTTCCTAAACAAACAACAGGTTTATCAGTATTATCAGTAAAAAGAGATTATTAAATCATTTTTAAGACTGAGAATGTGTACAATTATTAGCTCTGTTGTTATTGCCTAACTAACCTATTCAATAATTCTTCAAACTGTGACATTCACTCATAATGGAATGAAAGAGAGCATAAACAGAAATTATATAATACTGAAAACTAGAGACATTAAGACATTTTAAAAGACACAGAGAACTAGGATTAATGTAAGTGCAATCCATGGTTGAATTCACATCTAAAAAGGGATGCAACCTTTTCACAACATGCTGCAACTGTTCTGTGGCACTCTTCATTCAGTTAAACTGACGTTTTTACCTTGGACAGTCACTGGTGAACACTGTGAAGCCATTTCAGGTCGTTTGTCTAAGAAAAAAATACAAGCTAACGTTAGCATCGTGTTTGTATTTGAGCTGACTTACCGCTTTAAGCGGAGTATAACTTGTTAGCTGCCTTAATGTTGGTATGAGATGTAGTTTATAGTTTATTTATTTACCTGATGGAGCCGAAGAGGTAGCGATTAGCGAAAAGTTCGGCGGAGCGTTTTGCAGACGGACCACTCTGTACTTCCGGTCGGATACGAAGCGAAAATAATCCGGTGGAGCGCGTCAAAGACGGGACACTATTTTACTTCTCCACCCTCCTTTGCATGATAGAAAATTATTGCAAGTGCTGCACTGACCTGACTGGTCATTTTATTAAATTAGTACGCTTTAGATCGCAGATGCACACTTCCGGTGGATTCTTCTTCGTTGGTTTTCGGCAGCGGCTACTTCTGGTCGGCTAACTAGCATTGAACATAGGAATCGAAAATTAATATTTCGAATGATTCCGGGAAAACCGGACAGTTAGTCCCGGTTCCGAACGATTCTCGATTCTCGATGCCCAACCCTACTCGCAGTTTCTGCTGTCTGCGCTGTTTGGCCAAAGAGCAAGGGTAATGAGCCAGACAAAGCTGTGTACTTCTGCAGCGTGTTCATGTTTGGCATTGGGACAAATTGATTGCCCTCCATAGGTAATGTGTCTGTGGAACCACGATACGGTTTCAACCGATCATAGTGGATGACTTTGGTCGCAGCCTGATGATGTTGCACATCCACCAGCTTGTAAAGGAGCCCTTTTTCGTCCACAGATACAACCTTATATGGTCCAGTCCAGTTTGGAGAAAGCTTCTGTCGTTGTGTGGTGGGATCATCCATCCATACCAGATCACCACAAACGTATGGCCTGAACCTTGTGTCCTTGTTGTAGTAGTATTCTCGTTTTTGTCTTTGTTCTTCACGATGTAGAAAAACAGTCTCAAAAGCAGCGTCCATCCGTCTAGCCAGTTCAGCACCATAGTTTGTCAGACTATCAGAGACTGTCAGCGATGAAACATGAACAGTAGCCGGTAGGCTGGCTCTCTACCATGCACAAGGAAATAAGGTGAATACCCTGTGCTCGAGTGTGGCGTAGAGTTGAATTAAAGCACCACAGCAGGAAGATAGTGGTCCCACTCACCTCCATAGTCCTGGATGAGTCGAGCCAACTGTTCTTTCAAAGTCCTGTTAAATCTCTCCACCATACCATTCCCACTTGGGTGATATGGGGAGGTCCTTTTCTTTGTCATCTGTAGTTATTGACAAATGTTTTGTATAATTTCTGACTCATATCACAACATGTTCCAACTTCTCCCGTCTGGCAGACGCTACAGATCTCTGTCCACTAAGACTGTCAGACACAAGAACAGTTTCTTCCCCCAGGCCATCACCATCATCAACAGCTGATCATCAGACATCCATCAGCGTGACCCCCAACCCATTCACAACCCCCATGTGATGTGAATCCTTATGTATTTTGTGTATTATTTGTATGTTTTTTTTTTTAATGTAAAGTATCTGTATAGTTTTTAGCATTTTTAGAGAGACACTTTCTAGAGAGACACGAACAGCCGGAAACAAATTCCTTGTGTGTGTCAACATACTTGGCCAATAAACCTGATTCTGATATTGTCATCCCTGATCCGACAACAGTTCCTCAGGAACACCATGTTCAGGGATATACCTTTCACAGAGTAACTGTGCTACTGTGGCAGCCCTTTGGTCAACCATAGCATATGCATTCACATACTTGGTGAAATGGTCCTGTACCACAAGCACATATCTGTTTCCCACAGATGTGACTGGCAGTTCGGTAATGTCCGTACAGACCAGCTGAAATGGTCTTTCAGTCTGAATAGATTGTAAAGGAGCTCTGTGCTTTGGTACAACCCTCCTAAAAGCTTCACATGTCTTACACAAGTTACAGAACTGCTCAATATCAGATCTCATTCCTGGCCAATAACACACTGTCAATGCTTTCTTAAATGTTCGTTCAGCACTGTAATGACCAGAACATGGATTACCATGAAAAAATTGCATTGTCTCTGTAACCAGTGCCACTGGAATTAACACTTGATAAACCTCAGGTTTCCCAGGCGTTCTTTGACCTTTGCGACACAGCAAGTTATTACATAGCAACAAGTTATGAAACTGCCACCATAGTTTTCTCTGCATTTCACCTTTTACCTGTCTGAGGTAGGGATGTTTCTTGTTTTTAACCCAAGTATGCACTTCCCAGAGAACAGGATCAGCAAGTTGTGCATTTACAATGTCCACGTTATGGGCAGATAATGTCTGTTGTAATGTGTCAAACCCCACATTCACATGTGTCCTATCAGTGTCCACACAACAAACTTTTGGTACAATATTGGTCCTCTCTAAATGTTCAGGGGTCGAGCATGACCCCTCATCATTACCCCTCACCTCAGACAGTGAGACAGATTTTCCTGTATCACTAGGCGAAGAGTGAGCATCAGGTAGCGTCGTACTTGTCATCTCGATAGAGTCCTGTCCCAATGGTATCCGTGACATGGCATCTGCATTTGTGTGTTTCTTACCCTCTTTGTGAGTGATTGTCCATTGATACGGATCGAGCTCCAATGCCCAACGACCCCTGCGTCCTGTAGGGTCATGCGTAATGTCCATTTTCCTTAAACTAAGCAAAGGACGATGATCAGTAATAATGGTGAAAGGATTGCAACTCAGGTAATGTCTAAAGTGTCTGACTGACCACACAATAGCATACAGTTCTTTGTCATAGGTAGACCATTTTCTCTCTGTTTTTGACAGTACATGACTTGCAAATGCCACCACCCTTTCTTGTCCCTGTTGTATCTGTGATAGTACTGCACCAACTGCCAAATTAGATGCATCTGTGCTCAAAATGAATGGTTCATCAAAGTTTGGAAATGCCATTATTGGAGGAGAAGTCAGTGCCTTCTTAAGTGTTTGAAAAGCTGTGCTACAGTCATCTGTCCATTCAAACACAACTTGTTTTTGGGTAAGTCTATGTAAAGGCTGAGCAATAAAGGCATATTGATGCACAAAACGTCTGTAATATGAGCACAGTCCCAAAAAGGCACGTACCTCTGTCGGCGAACGTGGAACAGGCCAGTCACTAATGCGTTCACTGTTGATTGGGTCCACCGTCAGTCCATCTTGTGACACAATGTGTCCCATGTACTTCACAGCAGGTTTGCAGAAGTCACATTTCTTAGGGTTTAACTTTAACCCTGCTTGTCTGAAGCGAGTGAGAATGTCTGTGAGATTGCCTAGATGTTCTTCAAATGTTTTTCCCATGCAAATGATGTCATCCAAGTAAATGACGCAAGTTGTCCAGTGTAGACCTCGCAGAACAAGCTCCATGAGCCTTTGAAAGGTTGGAGGTGCGTTTTTGAGTCCCATGGGCATGACCTTAAATTGGTACAAGCCATCACCTGTAGTAAATGCAGTCTTTTGTCTGTCTGCAAGATCCATTTGTACTTGCCAGTACCCACTAGACATGTCCATGGTAGAAAAGTACTGCGAACCAGACAACGCGTCTAAACTGTCATCTACTCTTGGTAGGGGGTGGGCGTCAGTAATAGAGTCAGATTCAGAGTCAGAGTCAGAGAGTCTTTATTGTCATTTGCACCGCATGTGGTACATGTGATGAAAACGAGATTATGTACACGGGGTCCCAGTTACATCCAACAACAAATGCAAGAGAAAAACAGTAATAACATCTAGAATTAACTAAGAGAAACATCAACTAGTAATACACTAAGCCCTAATGTAGTAGAAAAACATCATTATAAACAGCAGCACGAACATGAGTCTTTATGTCTACATGAATGCTCCTACAAGCACCCTGCGGATGTTGGATGTTGTCTATCATGGTGCACTAAGATTCATAACTGGCTGTGATTATCGTACCCACCACTGCACCCTGTATTCACTGGTTAACTGGACATCATTAGCGCTGGGGCGGCCGTGGTGTAGTGGTAATGGCAGTCGTCTCCCGATCGGAAAGTTGGCGGTTCGACTCCCGGGACCCGCACCATGTGTCGTTGTGTCCTTGGGCAAGACACTTAACCCTGAGTTGCTCCCGGTAGGACTGGAAAGCACCTTGCATGGTAGTCTGCCGCCACCGGTTTATGAATGTGTGTAGCATTCAATATATGTGTAGCACTTTGAGATTTTCAGTAATGAAAAGTGCGTTATAAATTGAATTAATTATTATTATTATTATTATGAGCAGATGGTCACAGATGAACACAGCAACAAGAAAACAGATCAGCATCAGCATGATGTGATATTTTGCAGTGTTTATTCTTATTATTTATTTATTCATGAGTCTAACAGCCTCAGGGTAGAAGCTGTTCCTCAGTCTAGTGGTTCTACATTTGATGCTCCTCAACCTCCGTCCTGAGGGGAGTGGGGCAAAGAGTGAGTGTGCTGGGTGAGTGAGGTCTTTCATGATGCAGGTGGCTCTTTTTCTGCATCTGGAGGTGTAAATGTCTGTGATGGTGGGGAGACTGACTCCAACAGACTTCTGTGCAGCCTTCACCACTCTCTGTAGAGCTTTCCTCTCTGCAACTGTGCAGCCTCCATGCCACACATTGATGCTGGAGCACAGGATGCTCTCCACTGCACACCTGTAGAAGGAGGTGAGGACTGGGCTGCTCAGACCAGCTCGTCTCAGCCGTCTGAGGAAGTAGAGTCTCTGATGACCTTTCTTGATCAGGCTGGTGGTGTTGTTGCTCCAGCTGAGGTTATCATTCAAGTGTACACCCAAGTATTTGTAGCTGGAGACCACCTCCACCGCAGATCCACCTATGTTCAGTGGGGCATGGGTGTGTTTGTTCCTTCTGAAGTCCACAATCATCTCCTTTGTCTTCTTCACATTCATGTGAAGATTATTCTCTTTGCACCAGCTCTCCAGGTGTTCCACCTCCTGTCTGTAGCTGGACTCATCATTGTTTGTGATGCATCCCACCACCGCTGTATCATCTGCAAACTTAACAATATGACAGCCTGGATGTGTGGCTGTACAATCATATGTGAGCAGAGTGAACAGAAGAGGGCTCAGCACACATCCTTGGGGAGAGCCAGTGCTGAGGGTTATGGTGGAGGAGGAGAAGTTGTGGATCTTCACGGACTGTGGTCTGTTTGTTAAGAAGTCTAGTACCCAGTTACAAATGGAGGGGCTTAGTCCAAGTGTGGATAGTTTGTCTATCAGAGTTTGGGGGATCATGGTGTTGAAGGCAGATGTGAAGTCCACAAAGAGCATGCGCACGTATGAGTCCTTCTGATCCAGGTGGGTGAGAGCAGTGTGGACCAAAGAGGAGATGGCGTCCTCTGTTGATCGGTTCTCGCGGTATGCATATTGATGAGGGTCCTCGTTGATGTTGACGGTTGTCTTGATGTGGGACATGACCAGTTTCTCAAAACATTTAGCGACTATCGGGGCAGCGCTGGACTGGCCATCGGGCACCCCGGGCAAATTCCCGGTGGGCCGGCCGGCCCGTCGGTGATTTTTGGGCCGCCCGGGCGGTCCTGACTGTCATAAACCAAAAAAATTTAATTATAGCTATTTTTTTGTCAATCGCGACGGCCGATTGGTTGATTTTCTTGAACGACATCGAGCTAATCCAATGAAATCTCGCAGCACTCTTTGGCGGCCCGACCAGACCAGCCCCTCCTCTTTAGACCAATCAATCAGTCATACACAGAGAGGAGAAGACAACATGGAGAGCAGCAAAAAGCGAAAAGGAGGCGCAGAAAAAAATAGGATTAAAAAGAGACAAGCCCTTCAGGCAGATGCTGCAAAATGTATAAAAATAACCCAGATGTTTGCTGGTGGCTGTGGAGCGGCCGGCCACCTCAGCAGCAGCAGCAGCCACAGGTGGTGCCGACAGGCGCGGAGGTCTGCAGGTGGATGAGGCCGGGCGCGGGAGACCCGCGGCAGCCGCGCAGATGCCGATGCGAGCGTGGGAAATACTCAACTTCAGGTAAGAAGTGATGAAAATACACATGACTCTGAGTCTAATACAGGGTGACCAGCTGGGCTGGGTGGGAGTCTGAGAGAAGGCGAATAAAATAAGGATAAGAATAAATAAGGCAGAGAATGCGCAGCACCGGGTCTTGCTCGCATTTACATATCTGCAGCATTCCCCCAACATTTACATATCTGCAGACAAACCCCATAAATCAAATCAAAACCCAAAATGCACCAACTTTCAGTCCAAACGCTCTTCTCAGATAAAAAGTTTGTTTGAAGCGGGATGAGGAAACGCCCACTCAATCCATCCAGGCGTCGGTGCGGCGAAATAAAAAGAAACAATCTCACCAGAGTCTCAAGGTCCTTTTAGCGTGCCTCCCCTGCAGTCCTGGGTAAAGGAAAAGTTACTGATCCACCGCGATCCCAACTCAGGGTGATACACAGTCCACAGGCAGTCCAGGCAACGGCCTCACGCCAAATCCTTCTCAGCAGGTGCGCACTCCAAGGTGAGACAGAGAGAGGAAGCGCCGTCACTTCCTCCTGCTTTTAAGTCCACTTCCCCACCGTCTCCAAAACATATTATTACAAAACAAATTTACACAAACAAATAAACATGTTCAAACTTTCATTTGGAACACACTCGTTACCTTACAGGAGACAATAATTAATAATAAATGGTCATATTTGCAGCGTATAGATAATATAATAAAATAAGGAAACAAATGGAAATAAATTAACGCTTTATTAATCGATCAGTGACCATTACAAAGTGATGAAATACTGTACACATGACTCTGAGTCATGTGTATTTCTGAGGATGGTGTAGTAAGTTTAAGTTCATTAGACAAGTACATATACACCAACAAGACAATGTTTGTTATGTTATCTTAACACAAAACAGGAATATATGGCTGATGGAAAAATAAAGTTTCTTTATAGAATGGTTGTTTGAGATTTTTAATTTCTGTGTTCCTGTTGTTACAATACAGAGCCATCAGGCTCTCTGATGGTTCCTCCTTTTTGAGGCATGGTATGGTATGGTTTCCTAATAAATACTGTATAACAAACACCATTATGTCATCTTAATAAACTATGATTTTATTCTAAGCACCTTGTTGGGTCAAGGGAAAACAGACATAAATACAAGCAATATCTAAGAGTGGTTGCTGTTAGCACATCTTGCTCTGACTATAATCATTCTGACAGGGTGCCATGATAACATGGGTCATCATAGAATTACTGACTTAAATAAAAAAGTATCTTTTCATTACAGTTTGCAAGCACTGTCACAAGAAATTTGTTTCCATTCACGAGCGTCATTCTCTTTCCATCAATACCTGGTGGGCCACTCTGCTCAAAATGCCCGGGCCGATTTTTTGTCCCAGTCCAGCCCTGTATCGGGGTGAGAGCCACCGGTCTATAGTCATTCAGACCAGTCACTGTGGAGCTGCCTAATAGGGACAGAGTTCAGTTTTTGAAAATCTACACAAAATCTATATGAGCCATCTTTCTTTTTCACCATCACCACCGGGCTGGCCCAGGGGCTCGAGCTGTCCTCTATCAAATCTTGCGCCTTAAGTGCTTCCACTTGGCGACGGATTTCAGCCTTCATGACTGGAGAGGTGCGGTAGGCTCTCTGAGAGACTGGGGTGTGACAGTTCGTAATGATTTTGTGTGTGACCATGTCAGTTCTACCAAAGTCATGTGGGTGTTGACTAAACACGTCAGCAAAAGAAGTCAAAGTGTCCGTCAGTTGTGTTTTCTGCAATGGCGTCAGGTCTGAATCAGTGTCATCTATAATAGGAGTTGCACCCGGACTGTCAGGTATCTGTCTATTAACATTACCAATAGAACCATCCATAATGGTGAACTCACTCTGGCCCCCTGCCAAGATAGCATGAAAATGTCCCACCTGTGTACCATCATGTAGCATAACTTCACTATGTGAAACATTAGCCACTTTCACACAAATAGAACCGTGTTCTACCCTCGCCACAGTCCATGCCATACCAGTAGAAGACTGATCGGTATAATGTGGTTCGAACATACCAATGTAACCATTAGGTAAAAACCCTTTCAGGGGTACATCAAGATTAGCTGTGATGACCCTCTCTGACATAGCCGGAATGGCAACCGTGGACGCTACTGTCACCGCAGTCAGGCAGGGAATGTACAGATGTGGACTAACTAATGGTACGGCTACATTGCATATCATGGTCCGAGTGTCAACAGTAATGCCATTTGCCACCATAAAGTCCCAACCTAAAATGATTGGTTTTGTACAGTTTCTGACAACTTGAAGTGTATGTGTCATGGGCTTACCTGCAATACTTAAATTCACATAAATGGAGCCTACAGAGTCAAGGGGATCACCTGTGACCCCAGTGAGAGGAATAAACCGTTTCATAATGGGTTTTCTCTGAAGAGCAGGTGTAGCCATTCTAAAAGTCTCACTAATGACTGAAACGTCAGCCCCTGTGTCAACAAAAGCATGTACCACAGTGTCCTCAATAACAACTGACACATATCTTTTGTCTACATCAGTCACACACAAGATGTCAGTAGTACCTGTGTCAGGGTGAATGTCGTTGTCCGTCTGGGCCAAAGAGAAGTTGGTAGCTGACAATCTGCCCTCATTGTCAGCTACTTGTAGTTTCCCTGCTCCCGGTATTGACGTGCAGGGGACTGGAACCGTACCCGGGCCGGACTGGGAGAGCGATGAAGGCGGCCACTTTCATAGCGGCCCGGAGAGCGACCACGGCTAGCATAGCCCCTGTTTGGAGCGTTGTAGCCCTGCGAGTAGCGTTCAGATGAGCTGGTTCGAGCAGGTGACTCCCGTTGGTTGCGTTCCTCGTCATGTGATGTGCGGAAGGAGCTGCGGCGATGTGTGTTCCGGTCGTCCGATGAGTCTCTGCGGCGTGGAGGTGACAGATGGTAGTCATCCGATGAATATCTGCCCTCACCTCGTCCAGCCGAAGCGGAGCTCCGATGACGAAATCCATAATCCCGCCTGTCCTGTCGATATGCGTCCTCACGCTGGCGGTCAACCGTCATTTGTAGCTGTTGCACTTTGTCCGTCAGTATTTCGATTGTCTTTGCCATTTTCTTGAAATCATCCCCAGTAGTTGAGTGGACTCCTTGAGGAGCAGGGCAAGGGAGCCGAGTAGACCACCCAGGTGAGACAGCAGGGTAAGCTGGTGTAGAAGAAGACTGCACCGGAGCTGGGGATGTGAACACTCTAGTAGCTTTGTGAGCAGCTTCAATTTGAATTACAAACTGGATTGCAGTCTCCAATGTTTTAACCCCCTGTTCATGACATCGCAGTTGGAGGTATGGGTCAAGTCCAGCAATAAAGTGTCTAAATTTTTCTCCTTGCTTAGCATTATCACCATAAGTTGGAAAAGCTTCCTCGACCAAATGGCAAATTTCTGCAGCGAAAACAGGAAGAGCTTCACCAGGAAGGCGGCTGCGTGCATTAATGTAGCTCTGGAAAGTCGACAAATAAGCAGTTTGTCCAAAAACGCTTTTCAGCTTTTCCTTCGTGGCCGAATAGTCTGTTTTAACTGCATCGGATAGACTGTCCCAGTAACTAAAAGCAGCTCCCCCCAAGTATGTAGGCAACAGTTTCGCCAAACTATCGTCATTAGCATCAGGATCAGCTTCAACAGTCACTTCAAAACGTCTGCACCATTTTGAAAAATCCTCTTTTCCATCCCCCACAAAGGCGTGGCTGTATTGTGGCCTGGCGCGGCCCGCAGCAGAATGAAAAGGTAATTGTTCCCAAAAATTACTCTCCATCACTGAGTATTAGTCGTTGTAACTAGCAGCAAAAAAATTGGAGGAATAAAAAAAGTCCGTCCTCAGCAGCAGCTAAACGCGCCTATCAGCATGTGCAGCATCAGCTATATGGCTAGTAGCATGCTCAGCATGTGCTCACCGCTCCAATCGCTGAAAGCATCCACAAACCCGCTGCCACCAGTGTAACACCGCCGTATGGGGTGGAGAAGTGTTACAAACACATACGAAGGTCGTGGGGTGGAGAAGGAGTAACCACGCTGAAAGGGAATAGCTTGGCTGTACTAACTTTATTCAGCTCTTCGTCACAACGTCATTCCATCATGAACTCAGCCCGCGTCTGCGGCTGTTTCGCCCGCTTAACCTGAACACACCAAAAACCCACGAAGAAGAAGTCTCTTAAAGACACAGTAACATAAATACGTACATAACTGCCCATGTAGTTCCACCATACCAATTGAAATGTCCAAATAAATCATCTTACATCAAAATAAATCATCTTACAATAGGAAGCAGTTTGTACAAATTGATGATGTAATATCTGATTTTTGGACTATTACCTGCAGAGTTCCCCAAGGCTCTGTACTTGGACCTAAGTTGTTTATTTTATATGTTAATGATTTGGTTAATGTGTTGGGACTCCTCAGATGTATCCTCTTTGCGGATGATGCTACTTTTTTTTGTTTGGGTGAGGATATGAATCAGATGTTGGAATTGATGAAGAAGGAATTTGTCAAAATACAGACTTGGCTTAAACTAAACAAATTATCATTAAATCTAGAAACCCCCATTATATGATATTTGGTAATAAAAAGAAAACTGCAGATGTCCAATTTACAATTGAGGATGGTGAGATCTGTAGAGTGAGTGAGGTCAAGTTCTTGGGCGTTGTCATTGATGACAAAATAACTTGGAAAAAACATATAGATTCTGTAAAAATGAAAATATCTAAATCCATTGCTGTACTATATAAGGTTAGGGACCTATTGAATGACAAAGCGTTGTATTTATTGTATAGCATTGTTCCACATTTAATGTATTGCATTGATGTTTGGGGAAAAGCATGTAAAACTATTACAAAACCTATTTTTATTTTACAGAAAAGAGCCATAAGGATTATTGCAAGAAAACATTACTGTCATCCATCTAGTATATTGTTTTTTCAGTTGAAATTACTGAAGTTCCATTATTTAGTAGATTACCATATTTTAATGATGATGTATAAAACTCATAACAATGCACTACCCTTAAATATTCAGACACATTTTGTTAAAAGATCAAGCTGTCACAACCTAAAGGGAACTGATGTATTTGTAAAGACAATACAGAACTAGTTTTCAGTGGCAGTTCTACACACGGGCCCACACGGGCCCGTGCCCGTCTAAAATGGACCCTGGCCCGCCCTGTGGCCCGCCCTCCGAGCAGAAGCGGAACCAATGCTCAGCACGGACCCTGGTCCGCCGCCCGCCCTGCTTCCGCCCTGCTTCCGGGGCCCGCCCTCCTCCGAGCAGAAGCGGAACTGCTCAGCACGGACCCTGGTCCGCCGCCCGCCCTGCTTCCGCCCTGCTTCCGGGGCCCGCCCTCCGGGCACAACATTCAGGTAGTTGTACCTTTTAGTGCGTTACACCACTGCGAAGTGCGAACAACGAAAAGAAGAGCGAGCGCGAAGACGGCGAAGTTACCGAGCGTCATCCACGAGTACCACTACAAATACAAACAATACAAGGTAACAATTCTGGTCAAGAAATGATGTTGTTGGCTAGTATGAATTATAATAGCAGCCTATCAGACCAGGCGTTTATGTTGTATGCTTCTAGCTAACGCTAGTTATCTTACAACAACACACATGCTTCTAGCTAACGCTACCCGTATTTCGTCGGAATATAACACACAGTTTTCTTTTGTTAAGCTCAGGAGACCGTGTGTGCTATAATGTCAGCTAAGAAATATATTTTTTCTCGCAAAGAAACAATTGTTTTTACCGTGTTCATCTAAGATGGACAAAATGAAGAGAAAGATGGACATTACATCTTATTTCTGCACAAGAAAGACAAATAACAGTGTGGCAGACATTGAGACAGAACCAGATGATTGAGGTGTTGAGAGAGCTGAAGAAAGGCACGTTGAGAGCCCCACACAGCCAGAGGACTTGGAAGACACTGGTTTTCAAAGAGAGGGTACAGGGACGGAAAGAGAGACACATGAAGATCCTGAAATGGAGACAGCTGAGACTGAGATACAAGCAGCACGTGAGACACAGATGGAGAATATTTGTGGATCCACAAGCACTGGACCATCAGGTTTGTGATGTTCAAAAAAAATGTGTTTGTTAATGTTAAGTTTTCTGACACAAGTTGAGTTTGAATGAAATATTATTGCTGGCTTTGTTAAAAAATAGTCAAGAAATCTAGCTTTAGCTTATTTGCAGTCTTGGTCCTTGGTCAGGTTTTAGAATTCAAGGAAAGAATGTACAGATCTCAAAAATGCAATTACCGTATTTTCCGGTGTATATGTTAATTTACATATATTTGGTTTTGCTTTCTCCACAGACATCAGCAAATGCAAAGAAGATCCACCGATGCAGCCGGACCTAACAGCTGTAGGGCACCTTCACTAGCTGGGTAACAACTGTAGGGCACCTTCACTAGCTGGGTAACAACTGTAGGGCACCTTCACTAGCTGGGTAACAACTGTAGGGCACCTTCACTAGCTGGGTAACAACTGTAGGGCACCTTCACTAGCTGGGTAACAACTGTAGGGCACCTTCACTAGCTGGGTAACAACTGTAGGGCACCTTCACTAGCTGGGTAACAACTGTAGGGCACCTTCACTAGCTGGGTAACAACTGTAGGGCACCTTCACTAGCTGGGTAACAACTGTAGGGCACCTTCACTAGCTGGGTAACAACTGTAGGGCACCTTCACTAGCTGGGTAACAACTGTAGGGCACCTTCACTAGCTGGGTAACAGCTGTAGGGCACCTTCACTAGCTGGGTAACAACTGTAGGGCACCTTCACTAGCTGGGTAACAACTGTAGGGCACCTTCACTAGCTGGGTAACAGCTGTATGGCACCTTCACTAGCTGGGTAACAACTGTATGGCACCTTCACTAGCTGGGTAACAGCTGTATGGCACCTTCACTAGCTGGGTAACAACTGTATGGCACCTTCACTAGCTGGGTAACAACTGTAGGGCACCTTCACTAGCTGGGTAAACAGCTGTATGGCACCTTCACTAGCTGGGTAACAACTGTATGGGCACCTTCACTAGCTGGGTAACAACTGTAGGGCACCTTCACTAGCTGGGTAACAGCTGTAGGGCACCTTCACTAGCTGGGTAACAACTGTATGGCACCTTCACTAGCTGGGTAACAACTGTAGGGCACCTTCACTAGCTGGGTAACAACTGTAGGGCACCTTCACTAGCTGGGTAACAACTGTAGGGCACCTTCACTAACTGGGTAACAACCGTAGGGCACCTTCACTAAATAGGTAACATCTGTAGGGCACCTTCACTAGCTGGGTAACA
>JBBPBX010036567.1:0-31412 GCA_038048925.1 Garcialebias charrua | reverse complement strand
GATTTTTCCAATTTATTGGACATATTGGACTAAAGTGACTTATGGGACGGAGCAACTTAAAAGGCGGAAATTACGGTAATTACTGTCTAAAAAGTGTGATTTATTAAATAACAGAACTCTTATTTGTTCCTGTAAGATGTTTATTGCAAGGTATGATAACAGGGGGCTGCGGTAGCTCAGGTGGCATCTGATCTTGTGCAACATTAAATTAAAAACTCAGTTTAACTGTTAAAATTATCCTGGTATATGGTTGGGTTTTATTGTACAAGATGAACATACCGGTACATGCTACAGCAGGGAGGGGAGAAGGGTTCATTAAAACAGTTCATAATAAACAAGTCAAACAGAATTATTGTAGCATGATCTGAGAAATACTTGATAGATAACAAAATGTTACAAACAGCAGAACTCATTCAATAAAAATTATCAGAAATAGTTACAATAAATTGTCATTTTTTTCCTTTTTCTAGCTTTTCTTCTGTTTTTAATCAAACTCTTGCAGAATTTGTGATTTAAAGATGTCCCTTCTTTTTCTTCACCTTACAAACAAACACACCAACAAAAAGATTAATGGCCGGCCACTGCTGCATCCAGAAGGAACCTCACAACGACCTCCTCCTATCCGACAACAGATCACGACAGGGATACACATGCAGTCTCCAATATCTCCTCAAACCATCACATCAAATGAGAGCTGCTCTCACTGCAAAGCCCAGTGCTGGGTTTAGTGATGCAGCGGGTGGAGGGTGATGGGGGTGTAATGTACACGAATCAACAGACAAGTAAACAAACAGCTTCACAAAGACTTTAACAGTCATGAAGGCTCATGCAACTTCTGAGTGTAGGAGGAAGTGCTTTAAAAGTCAGCGTGTGTTTTATTAAAATTATTATTCATGATTCTCAATATTTGCCCGTGAGTCAAACTTATTAACACCAGATTTGATTTGTCTGTCTGCGGATGGTGAAACGTCTGCCTGCTGTCTACATTGTGAGCCCACACTCATTACGTGGCTTCTCTGGGATCAACATTCAAAGTTTGTTGTTTCCACGCCGCCTGACATAAATGAAGAGCTACTACAGATCCCCTTACCCATGAAAACTGAGTAAATAGAAAACATTAATTATCTTCCTTGAAGCTCATTTGCTAGTTTTTGCTTTAAGAGTGTTAAGTGTCAGATTAACTGAAAGAGCTGAAATCATCCAGAGAGGACACTTCGTTGTTTTAAATGAAGATAATTACAAATCAACATACTGTAAATGTTTGACCAATTTTGCACAGAACACAAGACAGATGGGTATCTGTAAACACACATGCACACAGCATAACTCATCACTTACTCATATCAACAAATCCATAATCTACTACAATCCTGACACATGCACAGCATTTATGGCTGCTTAAACTTTCTACAAGTGTCAAAACCAGGCAACATATGAACAAAAAATATACACATATCAAAAAATAAATCTACCATTAACTGCAAAGCCTGAAGACAAAGCTCTACTGTTGTACTCCACTTTTAATTTAGCATATCTATTTATGTGACAAATTACAAGATACCGTACCATACCATTTTATTTATAGAGCACTTAAACAGCAACAAGGCCAACCAAAGTGCTGTACAAACAGAAAAACAGACAACACACAAAGCAACATACAAACTGAAGTTAAATCAGAATATATACATAAAAACGTTGAAGATAATAAATACAACGACCAACCTTGTGTGAAGAAAACAGGTTCAAACACAGATCATCTGGTGTTGAAAGCAACAGAATAGTAATGGGTCTTTAAACGGGATTTGAAAACCGAGAGGGAAGGGGCCTGTCTGACAAGCAGAGGTAACTCGTTCCAAAGTCTTGGTCCTGATACAGAGAAAGGTCCTGTCACTTCTGCTCTTAAGACGAGTTCCTGGAACTGTGAGGAGCAACTGGTCCGCTGACCTCAGAGAACGTGGTGGGACATACGGCTGTAGCAAATCAGAGAGATGGGGGGGGGCTGTTCAGCGATTTGTAGACATACTACATGAGAATTTTGAATTGGATTCGAAGATGAACCGGTAGCCAGTGCAGGGAGGCCAAGACTGGTGTAATGTGCTCTGTTTTGCCTGTACAGTACTGGTTTAAAATCGGGCTGCTGCGTTCTCGACCAGTTTTAGTCATGCAATGATGGTCTGACTGATACCAAACAGGAGTGAATTGCAGTAATCAAGCCTGGCTGTAATAAATGCATGTATTACTGTCTAGACAATATGGGCTTCAGCTTAGACAGTCGCCTCAGCTGGAAAAAAACAGGATTTAACAATCATGTTTACATGACTGTTGAGTTTCATGGAAGGATCCATTATCACTCCCAGATTTGTGACTTTTTGTTTTTCAGACAGGGCTAGATCAGAAAAGTTGATGCAGTGGTTCATGATCTTGTCGTTGGGAGGGAACAACATGGGTTCAGACTTCTTTTCATTGAAACTTAAGAAATGTAAAGCCATCCAGTCCCTGATGTCAGCCAGGCAGTCGAGCAGAGGTTGAATAGAGCATGTACCATTGTGTCTTATGGGGAAGTAAATTTGACAGTCATCGGCATAGAAGTGAAAAGGTATGTTGTGTTTCCGGAAAATAGCACCACGTGGCAGTAGGTATAAGGAGAATAGGAGAGTAGGTATAAGGAGAATAGGAGAGGACCCAGGATGGACCCCTGCAGAACCCCCCATTCAAGTGCTGCCGCTGCAGAACTAAAATCTTTGATGGAAACACAAAAAGATCCGTCAGCGAGGTAGGATCTGAACCAATTTAGGGCTGACCCTGTGATGCCCGCCCACTGCTCCAACCTAGCAATGAGGATCTCATGGTCGATTGTGTCAAACGCGGATGTAAGGTCCAATAAGACAAGCAACACAGAATCACCAGTGTCTGTGGATAAGAAGATGTCATTAAAAACCTTCAGTAGGGCAGTTTCAGTGCTGCGGAGAGGTTTGAAGCCAGATTGGAATTAACTCCAGGATAGCGTGATCCTCCAGGAAGCACTTCAACTGGGACTCGATTATTTTTTCTAGAAGTTTAAAAACAAATGGGAGTCTGGAGAGAGGCCTGAAGTTGGAAGATGAAAGTCTGAGGTCTGTCCATCTCCCAATATGGTTCAAAAATGTATGTTTACTGGTTTTATTACAATTTGTGACAAATCTTGTTACAAAGTACCTATTTGCCGCATAAAAATGCATGAACTTGTTCCATGAGTAATAAAGAATAAATTTATCTCACGTCTTCTCTCAGAATAGTTACGGTAGTTGAATTAGTGTGAAAGGTAGATGTGAATATTGAAATTGAAAATAAAAAAGATTTATTACTGTCAATTTATCAAATGGTTTATTGAAACAAAAATATTAGGCCATCACTTATAATAGATGTTCTGCTGAAGTTTAAATGCACAATGAACTTTTTCTACACATCTGCTGCGTGTGTAAATCTGTACATGGACAGATATAGTCACTTTTGAACAGATCATTAATTTTCTAGTGTTTGTGAAAAATTAAGCAAATCTTCAGCAAACATTTGAACTGGTTTATATTTGAAATATGGAAGCTTTGCATTTAATTTATCTTCTGGTGAGAAAGAAGCCAAAGCTAAAACATTAGCTTTAATATTATTTATTTAATGAACCAATTAACTGCTTAGAGGTTAATCTTTTCAGCTTTGACCCTAATACAGGAATTTATGCATGATGCTGGGACATATAATAATTATAATATTAGTTAACACCCAGGTCGATCAGAGTCAACTGATGTTCATCAGCTGCAAACCTGATGGAGCTCAGTGCATCATAAATGGCTGCTGGTGTCAGTATGTTGTTACAGTATTTAACAGAAAGAGGTCTTACAGAGCTGATGCTTTACCAAGCTGTCAATCAACTACCTCAGTGGAAACCCAAAACCACCAACACAACTGACTGCAGCTAAAAAAAACAGACATCACCTTATCCATCATGGGTTTCCTGCTTTCTTGACCCCACCTGCCCTGCCTCTACACAATCAACTCATCCTCTGTTAGGACGTTCTGTCAGGACTCAGTTAAACCCATGTTTCACTTAAAAGAAAAGAGCTTACCTTTGGACGGCTCTGTGCGCTTGGGTAGATCCAACGTGTCAAAGTTTTTGTCGTTTTCACCACTCTTTCTACCTGCACAGGAGAGTGAGGAGAGAAGATCACACAAGTGTTTTAACCTGAGAGCCCCAGTGATTACATCGATATGGGCATAAAAAGTGATGCCAATAGTTAATGTTCTCAAAAATGTCCTTTTTTTAACAATGACAAAAGAGTCTCTAGAAGACAAGAAAACTTAAATTAAAAGTAGATGAGGTAATAAACACTTTAAACAGAAGTACTGATCCATGCAACTGTACTGACATCTACAGCAAAACACAAATGGAAACAAACGTAGAACAACGAGGGCTGGAAGTGTGATGCTGAATGTAGAAACACTCTGGTGATATTCAGACTTGTCTCTTTTGAACAGTGCCTCAGTCTAAAAGTTATTCACCCTCTGGATGTTTTATGCATTGATTGCTGTCATTTTAGAGTCACTGGGTTCTTCACCAGTCTAAGCTTTTGGGGAGAAGCACTTGGCCATGGAGTCGTCCATGTGCCGTTTGGCAAACAGTAGTTGAGATTTATTGAGGGTTGTCTTCAAAAGTGGCTTTCTCTTTGCTACTTTCCCACAAAGCTCAGACTGATGAACTGGAAGAACAGGTGTTTTTTTTCACCTCTTTATTTCATTTCGAACAGTTAAAATATCAACAAAAAACAAAACAAAAACACAAATAAAAATGTAAATAATTCCAACAAAATATTCTGTAATCAAAACAAAATGTTTGAAAAGGGAGCAGGAGGAAGCAAAGGCTTATCCTGTCCTGTCCCTAAGTTTATATACAAATTCTGATCAAACCAGTGACTCAGTAGATACATAAATACCCATACATACAAATAAAACTGTATACAGTACACACAGACATGCATGTTTATACTGTACATAAATATACCTGCAGATACAAATTTACTCTATATCACTTACAGATCAAATATTAATATGCAAACACATGGATTAACAAATTAACAATTGGAACAATATAATTTAGTCTTATTTGTTTTTATACACATTGTTTTTTTTTCATTGTATTTTCTCTGGAATTGTGCAATATTTTTACTTTGTTTAATCTCTGTCTAAGTCATTACTCAAAATCACTCCATGAACTGATATGCACATGCTTTTAAGAGTGCTGCGAACACAAGGTTGCTTTAAATTACATTTTCCTCTGTAATTGTACCCTCCCTCTCTATTCTTAAATTAGTTTAGAATATTTTTAGAAGCAAATTATTTTTAGCTTTGAAACCCCCCTGTGCAGTTTTAAATCCACAAATTTCATAAGCTGTGATAAAAAAAAGAAGTTAATTAGGGTGTTCATGATACCAAACATTGTTTACCATCTTTATTGCTCTTTTTTTCATTATGCATAAGTTTTGTAGAGAGATGTATGTATTACCCCAAACTTCAACACAATAGTCTAAATATGGCAGTAACAGTTGTGTAATAGTGTGCAAAGATTTAATATCCAAGATATACTGTATCTTGTTTTTCCCAATA
Organism: Garcialebias charrua; assembly: GCA_038048925.1. NCBI lineage: Eukaryota > Metazoa > Chordata > Actinopteri > Cyprinodontiformes > Rivulidae > Garcialebias > Garcialebias charrua. The sequence continues at coordinate 25,778 of JBBPBX010036567.1, read as the reverse complement.
TTCCTATGGTTTTAACCATCTTATTACACAAGTGTTTAATATGGGGTTTCCAACAAAACTTGTGTTCCAAAATTACACCCAGACAATTATTTTCACTCTATCAATTAATACATTATTTATCTTCAGTTTAACATTTGTATCATTTTTTATTTTATTTTCAAACAACATAAATTTGGTTTTAGATAAATTTAAAGATAATTTGTTTCTATCAAACCAACATTTAAGTTTGTCAATTTATTTTCCGACAACCTCCAATAGCCATTTTAAATCCACCCCAGAACAAAAAATAAAATAAAATAGTTGTATCATCTGCAAATACAACAAAATTAAATAAACTTGTCACTCTACATATGTCATTAATATACATAATAAACAATTTGGGACAAAGTACTGAGCCTTGTGGGACCCCACAGTTAGTATTCAAACATGCAGATTTAAACTGACCAATTGGCACACATTGCTGTCAGTTATCAAAATAACTTTTTAACCAGTTATTTGCTTCCCCTCTTACTCCATACCATTTCATTGTATGCAGCAGTATTTTATGATCTATAATATCAAATGCCTTTTTCAAATCAATAAATATCCCCACTATATATGTTTTTTTAATTATCTATGTTATATGTTCTACTAAATCTATCAATGCCAGTTATGTTTATCTAGACGATCTAAAACCATACTGGCTTTACATTATTTTATTTTATTTTTTCATTGAAGTTGTCGAGCCTTACAACATCCATCCATCCATCCATCCATCCATCTTCTTCCGCTTATCCGGGGTCGGGTCGCGGGGGTAGCAGCCTAAGTAGGGAGGCCCAGACTTCCCTCTCCCCAGCCACTTGGAGCAGTTCCTCCGGGGGAATCCCAAGGCGTTCCCAGGCCAGCCGAGAAACATAGTCCCTCCAGCGCGTCCTGGGTCTTCCTCTGGGTCTCCTCCCGGTGGGACGTGCCCGGAACACCTCACCAGGGAGGCGTCCAGGAGGCATCCTAACCAGATGCCCGAGCCACCTCAACTGGCTCCTCTCGATGTGGAGAAGCAGCGGCTCTACTCCGAGTCCCTCCCGGATGACTGAGCTTCTCACCCTATCTCTAAGGGAGAGTCCAGCCACCCTGCGGAGAAAACTCATTTCAGCCGCTTGTATCCGAGATCTTGTTCTTTCGGTCATAACCCAAAGCTCATGACCATAGATGAGGGTGGGAACGTAGATCGATCGGTAAATTGAGAGCTTTGCCTTTTGACTCAGCTCTCTCTTCACCACGACAGACCGGTACAGCGCCCGCTTCACTGCGGACGCTGCACCTATCCGCCTATCGATCTCACGCTCCAGTTTTCCCTCATTCGTGAACAAGATCCCGAGATACTTAAACTCCTCCACTTGGGGCAGGACCTCCTCCCCGACCCGGAGAGGGCATGCTACCCTTTTCCGGCTCAAGACCATGGCCTCGGATTTGGAGGAACTGATCCTCATCCCGGCCGCATCACACTCGGCTGCAAACCGCTCCAGTGAAAGTTGTAAATCACGAACTGATGAAGCCAGTAGGACCACATCATCTGCAAAAAACAGAGAAGCGATTCTAAGGTCACCAAAACGGATCCTCTCAACACCTTGGCTGCGCCTAGAAATTCTGTCCATAAAAGTTATGAACAGAATCGGTGACAAAGGGCAACCTTGGCGGAGTCCAACTCTCACCGGAAACGAGCCTGACTTACTGCCGGCAATGCGGACCAAGCTCTGACACCGGTCGTACAGGGACCTAACAGCCCTTATCAAAGGGCCTGGTACCCCATACTCCCGGAGTACCCCCCACAGAACCCCCCGAGGGACGCGGTCGAATGCCTTCTCCAAGTCCACAAAACACATGTAAACTGGTTGGGCAAACTCCCACGCACCCTCCAGGACCCTGCTGAGGGTGTAGAGCTGGTCCAGTGTTCCACGACCAGGACGAAAACCACACTGCTCCTCCTGAATCCGAGGTTCGACTATCCGACGGACCCTCCTCTCCAGAACCCCTGAATAGACCTTACCAGGGAGGCTTAAGAGTGTGATCCCCCTATAGTTGGAACACACCCTACGGTCCCCCTTTTTAAATAGGGGAACCACCACCCCAGTCTGCCAATCCAAGGGAACTGCCCCCGATGTCCACGCGATATTGCAGAGTCGCGTAAGCCAACACAACCCTACAACATCCAGAGCCCTAAGGAACTCCGGGCGAATCTCATCCACCCCCGGAGCCTTGCCACCGCGGAGCTTTTTAACCACCTCGGCGACCTCAGCACCAGAGATCGGAGAACCCGACCCAAAGTCCCCAGGCTCTGCTTCCTCAGTGGAAGACGTGCCAGTAGGATTGAGGAGGTCTTCGAAGTATTCCGCCCACCGACTCACAACATCCCGAGTTGAGGTCAGCAGCACGCCACCTCCACCATAAATGGTGTTGGTCTCGTACCTCTTTCCCCCCCTGAGACGCCGGATGGTGGACCAGAATCGCCTCGAAGCCGTACGGAAGTCATTCTCCATGGCCTCTCCGAACTCCTCCCACGCCCGAGTTTTTGCCTCAGCAACCACCCGAGCCGCATGCCGCTTGGACTGCCGGTACCTATCAGCTGCTTCCGGGGTCCCACAAGCCAAAAAGGCCCAATAGGACTCCTTCTTCAGCCTGACAGCATCCCTCACTGCCGGTGTCCACCACCGGGTTCGAGGGTTGCCACCTCGACAGGCACCAACAACCTTGCGGCCACAGCTCCGATAAGCTGCCTCGACAATAGAGGCGCGGAACACGGCCCACTCGGACTCCATGTCCCCCGCCTCCCTCGGAACGTGTTCAAAGCTCTCCCGGAGGTGGGAGTTAAAGCTCCGTCTTACGGGAGACTCTGCCAGACGTTCCCAGCAGACCCTCACGATACGTTTGGGTCTGCCAGGTCTGACCGGCATCCTCCCCCACCATCGGAGCCAACTCACCACCAGGTAGTGGTCAGTAGACAGCTCCGCCCCTCTCCTCACCCGAGTGTCCAAGACATGCGGCCGCAGATCAGATGAGACGACAACAAAGTCGATCATCGAACTGCGACCTAGGGTGTCCTGGTGCCAAGAGCACATATGGACACCCTTATGCTTAAACATGGTGTTCGTTATGGACAATCCATGACGAGCACAGAAGTCCAATAACAGAACACCACTCTGGTTCAGATCAGGGGGGCCGTTCCTCCCAACCACACCCCTCCAGGTCTCACTGTCATTGCCCACGTGAGCGTTGAAGTCCCCCAGTAGAACAAGGGAGTCCCCAGGAGGCGCACTCTCCAATACCCCCTCCAAGGACTCCAAAAAGGGTGGGTAGTCTGAGCTGCCGTTTGGTGCATAGGCACAAACAACAGTCAGAGCCCGTCCCCCCACACGTAGGCGAAGGGAGGCTACCCTCTCGTTCACCGGGGTGAACCCCAACGTACAGGCACCAAGATGGGGGGCAACCAGTATGCCCACTCCTGCTCGGCGCCTCTCACCAGGGGCAACTCCAGAGTGGAAGAGTGTCCAACCCCTCTCAAGGAAACTGGTTCCAGAGCCAGAGCCATGCGTTGAGGTGAGTCCGACTATTTCTAGTCGGAACCTCTCAACCTCACACACTAGCTCAGGCTCCTTCCCCACCAGAGAGGTGACATTCCATGTCCCAATGGCCAGCTTCTGTAGCCGAGGATCAGACCGCCAGGGTCCCCGCCCTCGGCCGCCACCCATCTCACATTGCACCCGACCCCTTTGGCCCCTCCCACAGGTGGTGAGCCCATGGGAAGGGGGACCCACGTCTCCTCTTCGGGCTGTGCCCGGCCGGGCTCCATGGGTAAAAGCCCGGCCACCAGGCGCTCGCCAGCGTGCCCCACCTCCGGGCCTGGCTCCAGAGTGGGGCCCCGGTGACCCGCGTCCGGGCGAGGGAAAACTTAGTCCATTAATTGTACTCATCATAGGGGTTTTTGGGCTGCACTTTGTCTGATCCCTCACCTAGGACCTGTCTGCCTACAACAGATTTTCCAATATCTTAGAAAACTGTGAAAGTAGGGGAACACCTGTAATAAGTAAAATCATGTCTGTTGCCTGCTTTAAGTAGGGGGATAACTTTGGCTATTCTCAATTTCTCTGAGAATGTCCCTGTTCTGAAGGATAAAATATGTAAATAAATGGAGACAATACTGTCAATTACGTTTACTATAGTCATGTCAATATCACTGCAATCTGTTGAAAGTTTATTTTTACATTTATTAACTGCTGTATTTCAATAATCTAAGGGAGTGGTGGCGCAGAGGTTAAAGAAGGTGGGCCTGTGATCGGAAGATCGCTGGTTCAACTCCCGGAACCTACATACAAAAGGTGGGTGGTATATGTGAAGCTCCCACACCTGCCTCCACCCTCATTTGCCCCACCCACTCTGGGCCCTGAGCAAGACCCTTAACCCCACCATCTGTTTGTCTGGGCACCCTAGATAGCAGCTCTCTGCTCCACAAAGAGGGCTGTGGTAGCTCAGTGGTCTGTGGTTGTGTCAGGAAGTATAATCTCTCCCATTTCACCTGCTGAAGCTTGTAACTCCTTCAGAGAGGTCACAGGTGTGTTGGCGCTCTCTCTCACTCTCTCCTTGTATGGTCACTCAGTTTGTGGGGGCGGGCTGCTCTTGGTAGATTTACACACGTTTCATATTCCTTCTGTTCTTGATGATGGATTTCTCATAACTCCTGGGGATGTTTCTGATCTTTTTCATCTATTCTCTAAATTGTACTTTAGTAATCATTAGTCTGAGTTGAATTTGGACAATCACTAAAGGAGGTGAATATTTACACAGTTACTTAAATTACTTTTGCTTTTTTTTTTACTGGTAATACTCTGTAGAAATTAGATCTTACTTTGACATTAAAAATGGAATTCATATTTATAAAATATATATATTTCTTATGATTGATTTACGACAGCAATAAAAGCATGAAACATCCAAGGGGGTGAATTATTTTAAAGGTACAGTAAATGGACAATTTGTGACCATGTACTCAAACTGGTCTTATAAATAACAATAATAAAAAACACACAAAAAATAACCATAATCAAATGGACTGTACTTAAATAGCTTCTTTATATCTTATCAAGACACTCAAAGGTCTTTACAACACATGTGCCTCATTTACCCATTCATATAGCACTCTACTAGATCTCTACAAAGATTAATCAGAGCTTTATCACATTCATACACAGATGGGACACACATCAGAGGCAATGAGGGGTTCAGTGTCTTGCACAGGGACACTTCAGCATGTGACTGCTGGTGGAATCAAACCCCCCAACTCTTGCATTGGAGGACGACTGCTCTAACCACTAGGCCACAGCTGCCCCATCACCGTTTATGAATCACCATATCTCTGCGCTAAAACAGTCACAAATGCACACATTCCTGATATACGAAGCAGCTGGGCACCTTAAATAATGCATTAGCAGAAAGAAAATGTGGGTGACTGCAGCTCAGCCTGCTAATGGTCCAATCACATGCTCATGGACATGCCCTTGGGACAAATATGGAGACCGAATGACTGATTCCTCTGCTCAGTGGAAGTTAGATTTTCAGTATCTGGGGTCAACATAAGCAAAAGTTAAGAACTACATTCTAACCACTTCCCCTAAAAATAAATAAAAACAAACAAGCCCATTTTTCCCAGTCGTCCTGAAACAGTTTAGATAAGAGGAGTTTAGTTTCAAGGCATCCTTTTTTTTTGACAATCCTTCTTCAGTTGTACATTAATGAGTATGAAAAGTAAACTGATTATTATTTGAGTTATGAAAATCAACAACTTATTCTTAAAACACATGAAAGAAATTACAGGTAGTCTCCGACTTACAAACGAGTTCCGTACCTACGGGCCGTTCGTAAGTCGAAAATTCGTAAGTCGGATCCCATGCAAAAAAAATAAAAAAAATAAATGTTTTTCTAAATAAATAGATGTACAGTACTGTACAGTCACCAAGCACTAATGCTGAATCCTCACCAAACGCTTTTCGCGCAGCCGAAGCAGCCACTTTACATTGAAAGTCTATGTGGCCGCGCATCTTGGAGCAGCGCGGGCGTGACGTGGCGAGTCTTCAGCATTTCAAGCAGCGCAGCAGGACCCGGCAGTCCCTTTTCACGCACGTGCGCAGCCGAGCAGCAGGAAGCCCGAATATTCTTGCTTCTGCTGCTCGTAGCGCCGCAGCAACCACTCGGGAGAGACTCTGCTATTGTGATGACGCAACGACGATGGGACTTTCTGTGGACGAAAACAGCATCCGGTAGGAAAACCTGGCATTTTTAAAGTTGCTGCTGTCCACTCGAGCGTACATCACCCCAAACATTAAAAAAAACGTTTTAATCTCAACAAAGACTTTTGGAGTTGCAGTTTGGCTCGTAGAAAACCCACTCAAGTGTTAACGAGGCTCACGTACAGCTGATTTTATCTGCTCGGTGCACAGAAAAACAACACGGATCTGACCGGGAAGGGAGCCACACGCTCCTCCCACTGCGCGTCTGCAGACATGTTCGGTGGGGACAGACATCTGTTGACAAGCAGCAAACACAGAGCATTGGGAGCATTTTGATGCGTTTGGTGAGGATGAGGCATAAGCCTATCCTAACACAGTTTTAAAAGATGAAGGAGTGAGTTGAATTGTCTCTTTCACATAAAGGGAGATATGGAGCCTGCTAGGGAGGAGGGAGACAATTCAACTCACTCCTTAACTATGTTAGGATAGGCTAAGTGCTTGGTAACTGTACAGTACTGTACATTTATTTATTTATTTATTATAAAAAATATATACAGTATATAATATTTTATTTTATTTTTTTAAATGAGATGCGTTCGTAAGTCCGAAACGTCGTAAGTCGGGGGCGTCGTAAGTTGAGGACTACCTGTATTCAGCATTGTTTTTAAAATAAGCAATTTTATGGTGGGACTGAGCAAGAAGAACAATTTAATTTTTAAATCTGACCTCTTTGAAATGACTGCTCCGAGTCACATTACAAAGATATCACAAACAAGCTCTGCCTCGATGATGATAATTCACTTCCACACATTTCAGCACAACCACAAACAGTCTCCCCCAACATATCCTGACATTTCAACAGCCAGTTGTGACAAAACACACGGTTTCAGGTGTTTAAACTGTGAAATAGAACAAACTGGCCATTTTCACTAGAATATATTTACCTTTTACTTGTTAATATCCAAGAAAAACAAACTGACCAAACAGAGAAGCTTCAAACGTCTGAAAAAGTAAAAACCTGAGTGTAAAAACTTCTGAAGTGGTTGTTGGGTACGTGGAATCAATGAAACGCTACCACATTTTGAAGTCCTTGTAACTTTTCTCTGGTTTTTGGAGAGCACCCAACACTGTTTCTAACGGTACTGCTACAGCCACGGGGGAGTAGGAAGGAAGGAGTAGAAAGGGAGGATGGAGAGGAGGACGAGAGGAGCTGAAGAAAGAACGTATGAAAGGGAGGGTGGGGGCACTCACCTTGATTAAACCATTCCTCTATAGTTAGCCAAGGAAGCAGCAGCAATGCCAAAAAACACAAAGCAGGAGAAAAGAGAAGAAGCATGGTAAAAAATGTGTTTGTGTGTGTGCCAAGGAGCTGAAGTGAAAGTTGTGTAAACAGATTTTTAAAACTTCTTTGACAAAATGAAACAAAAAGGAGTAACACTTTTCTAAAGATGACTAATTCATATTATCATAAAGAAGACACGGTTGGCTAATAGAAGGGTGTAGGTTCTAGAAAACAGTGAGAACAGCTTTCAACAGAGGACATTTGGAAAAGATTTTGAGATTGTTAAGGATGGAGAAAAAGAAGACTTAATCTGACTTAAATATAAATCAGATTCCACCATCAGTAAGGCAAGATAGAGCGTTGATAAATGCAGCACAAAATGTTAACACTTGAGCTTTTTAAGATTCACTATCAGAGGAGAAGAGAAAAAACATCATCAACTTTTTCACAGGCAGTGTTGTCTAACTATCTTTATTATCATGTGTAGTTTTATTTAAAGTCTCTGTGCAGAATATCCTGATGCATGCTCTATATAATCTCTGTGCAGAAGTCTTGTCCCTCAGTGAGCTCAGAGAAAGTCTCTTCTTATTTAAGCTTGTGTAAATGTGGGTAATTGATTTCTGTGTGAACGTCTACACTTGTAAGCTTAGTGTTGTTCTGACCCCTGAACAGGCAGGGCTCTGAAGAGTCATCAGAATGGAGGGTCACTGGCTGGTTGTCACGTCTCATTGGCTGACTGATTAATGGCGGCCATTAATGTTGGACAGTGAGGAGATAAGTGTGGCATTTTCTCAACAGCCTGGGAGAACAATGAAGTTTCCATGTATGGAGCACAATGCTAAAAGGCAGAATCAACTACAATCTCTCTATGATGAAAATTATATCATTATCCCAGTTTTAAAATAAAAGTATTACTCATCTTTTATTTTGTCTGTTTTTTTTTCTTCCTCCTACCTTTGGCTTTCTTGCCTCCAAAGCAGCCGGCGTCATCTTTCTTCTTCCTCTGTGGTCCTGCTGATCCAGGGGCCTGTAGTGCTGATGGATCCTGGAACCTTTCAGCCCCTGGTACCTCTTTGTGGACATGGTAGGAGAGATTCCTCATAATGCAGACGCAATTCTCAACAGACTAAAAGAAAGAGAAATAACAACAGGGGCCTTAGGAGGTCTTGATACAGCCTCAGATATTTTCTCCTACTTTATAAATCATTATTTGGCCTAACCATTGACAGTATATACAAATACTACACGCCACACAAGATCGCACATGTTAAAACCAGCGTCCCTTTACAAGTTTGAAGTTGCAGTTAGTTGTAGCATGTCCATGTAAACAACCGTCACAATTGTGCACAGGTAAGTAGGCGTGAAGAAAAGCCCCACATCGCTTCAAAATGGCTGCTCCCCTAAACTGAATCCTGCTGGCATCAATTCCCAGTAAAGAAAAAGGCAGAGGCATGTTGTCTAGTATTTCTACATTTGATCATTGTTCCTGACTGGAAATACAGTACTTCTGCAAGAGACTAAGATTTTATTCAATTTTAATAATTTTATTCTGACACTAGAGGACACTTAGGGCCAGCAAACATATCCAGAGATTCATGTTGCAGCCATTTATGATGATGGCATTTCTGGCAAATCAATGTGCAGGTAAATGTACACTCAAAATTGATGGGTTTTTATGACTAATTTTCATTTGTGATAAATTAAATCAAATTATTTAAATATACATTCCCTCTCTGTGATATTCCAATAATTACTAATGTTTAAATTTTAAGTGTGTTGTTTTTAGTTTAGCTTTAGGTACAGATGAAGAAACAGACAAAATGCAACACTATTGATGGGTTTAGAGAAAGTCTACAAACAAAAAAAATATCAGGCTGTAAAATTCAGTTAAGTTTACCCGTCTAGTGCTAATTCTGAATAAAAACTTTCCTCAGGGCATTTTACATAAGCATCCATATAATAATCAGTAACATCAACAGAAATGTCAGTATTTTCACCTAAATCATATTTAAGAATCAGACCTTTATGTCACATTTTAACGTTGATTTAATAGTTGAATTGGAAACAGTCGTAAACATATGGAGAATTTTTACAAGAATAAACAAGTCACTTGGAACTGAACAAATGTTAAACAGTGGAATTCAGTTCAGAGTAGTTTTATTAAATTAAAATTAGGCTGTGGTGTTTCTTAATTGCACTTGCAGTCATCAACACCTTCAGTTGTCAGAGCAACAAGATTGTGTCAATAAATCAGTTTTAAACTTGTTTCTTTTGTACCATGATATTACACTCAGAATGCATCAAATTTTAAAAATGCCCGAGGACCCCCACCCCCATGTCCATCGTCCCTTGTACTTGAGTTTAATAACCTTTTACTAATGACCTAAACAAACACCTCATATTGGGCTGAACTCATCAACATGTTCTCCTTCTACCTTGTTGTCCATGTCTTTCTTCCCGACGGCCGACTGAAGAGCGTGCAGCAGAGCGTCAACCAACCCCTCACACTCCCTCAGTCTGCGCCGAGCCTCTGCACCATCTGAACTCACATTTCTACAGAAAATAAAACACACATACACAATTAGCATGCATGGAGGAGAGTGGTGCATACAGATCAGCTCAGTGGTCGAAATAAAACAAAATTATATCTGTATAATATCCAGTGAAATCCAGCACAACAAACAATGCAAATTGGAAAGTGTGTCTGCATTGATTAGAGGAATTACTTGTACCAAACATTTATAATGAAATATTGGGCAGGTTTTCTCAGGAATTAAATTTTACTGTCGTTTTAACAATGCTACAGAAGTGTAAGATGAGATGTAAACATTTTGGATGATATTGAAAAACATTTTACGGTTTAAGCAAAAGCAAGTTCCGTACTTGTCAGCGTACATGTCGCACTGCCGTATAAGTCGCATCAGTCCACATATGTCTAATAAAGTGGAAAAAAAAACTAATACGTTGCTTCGCCTTATAAGTCACATCTATTATGAGTCACCGCTGACCACCTGAAAATGTGGGGCAGTGTTGTGCCAAAAAAATACATTGACTGCCAAATGGTGGTCGCAGGAGCGTACATGGGAGGACTTTAACAAGAATTTAACAAGGTTAATACTTAAAAACTATTTATTGCTCGCTCTAAATTATAGCAAAGGTGTGTCTCAGTTGAACTATTCCTTAAGAAATGCACTTTAATGGGCAAATCAGCTGCAGTTCACCAGTTCTGGAGCGAGACGAAGGTGGTTTGGTATGGAAAGCCAAGTGTCTCATTAATAGTTACATTCCGAAGTGTCCCTGGGCAAGACACTGAACCCCTCATTGCCTCTGATGTGTGTCCCATCGGTGTATGACTGTGATAAAGCTCTGATTAGTCTCTTTAGAATGATTTCTTCAATTAACTCTGTAGATATAGAGTGCTGGATGAATGGGTAAATGAGGACGCATATTGTAGTGTAAAGTGCTTTGAGTGTCTTGATAAGTACAGTCCATTTATTTTACCTATTAATGAGACATTTGGCTTGCCATATATCTCGACCACCCTCTAGTGGCTGAAAATGGTAGTGTTCAATGATTTCTATGTCAGAATGAATGAAACTGTCAGCTCTCAGCCAAACATTGGGTTATAAATATGGGGGAAAAAACACAAATAAGTTGCTGCACTGTATAAGTCGCAGGGCATGCTAATTTATATAAAAAGGTGCGACTTATACAGCAAAAAAATACAGTATGATTTTTTTCTGTATTTCAATGTGATCTTTAATTGCTAACTCTCATGTCTACAACAAAACCAGAATTAATCATTTCTCTTTGTAATAATCTTTGAAAAAGTATGAATATGAAATAGATATTTGGTACATCTTAAATCAGTCAGAAGATCTTATTGTGTGTAAGAACAGCAGCAGAGCTGGTACAGTCAGCACGGCTGTGTGACAGACTGTGACAGGTTTGGCTTTAAAGAGGGTTAAAGGATAGCCGGGGCTCCTTGCTCCACTCCGGGGACTTCATTTATGATGGCATACAATCCATATAATCCCATTAGGTGACCCCCAGTTAGTCCTAAGAAAGCCTGGCAGCCATGCAGAGGTAAGCAGAACTCTGCATTTTACTGCTGTGTGGACCGAAACGAGCATCACAGTCAACCTTCTCCACGTGGTTAAACAGTGAAGCACAACAAAGCACCTCCATTTCATGAGACATTTTAAATGTCTCTGTCTTTCTGCATTTGATAATACATTTACAAACCTGACACTTTCATGGTAAGTGTACAAAAAGTATTGATGTTATTTGTCCATGGAGTCATCTTCAAAAAGGCAAAATAAAAACTAATCTTCAGTAGTAGGGAGCAGGAGGGAAGTTTGTGCCATCTGGACTCATTTATCAAACCTATCTATCTTTAACCATGAAAGAATGGCCACCGCCCCTCCAGTAAACAGATCCAATGGAGCCTTGGATTGATTTGACAAGAAAGTGTTTGAATGCCGGCAGACAGAAGAGTTGTACTGTCAGCTGTTTCATTTTCAGGAGTCTTTTGGGGAACAGCTGAGATGTTGAAGGTTTATAGACGGTGCATCTGTCATTAGGTGGCGGGGTAGTCTGGAGCAGACTTTACTTATTATTAGTTAGAAGGTTTAAAACCTTTAGACTTCTGATGTTTCACCTTCTGTCCCAGTCTTGAAGAATGTGTTTCCTAACTGTGACTAACTTGATCAAAACTATCAGAAAGAGAAAAAGCTGAATTCACTCAGCCTCATTCATAAAACCTTCACATCGCTCTGACATACACTCATCCATCGCTGCATACAGGAAGCCTCAAACAGAAGTTGTGTTGGGTTTTCCTGGTAGCTGTGAGAGAAACAATGTCTGTTAGCAAATTATTTTATGAGCCACCAGATGGATTTTAATGAAACGCTCAGGAAATGCATGTAAATAACAAATGTATCTCTAGAGCTGATTACGGTTACTTTTGGAGTCAATCCAATTCAAGTTGGCTGCCACAGATGATCAGTTTTAGGCTAAAATAATAGAAGAATAAAAGAATAAAATATTGCTACTTTTTTGTTGGCTAAAACTTTTAGCCAACAAAAAAGTAGCAATATTTTATTCAGTTTTACAAATATTAGCTAAAACTTATTGTGCTCGTAGTTGAGTCATCGCCAACATTTATATTGAGAATAACTCGCAACACAGTAGTCCCTCGTTTATCGCAAGGGAGCTATACCCTGAAGACCCACGACAAGCGAAAAACCATGAAGTAAGAATAGTATTACAAGAAGTAAGTAGTAGTTTATTTTTATTATATGTATATATATGTATATATATATGTACCTCTATACCAATATCAACTACCTCATACATATACTGTGTACATAAACTTCATATGCTGCTTTGTCACTCTATTACAAATGTCAATGTCAGAACCTTCATTTTATTTTATAGATATACTTTTTATACTTTTATACTACTATGCAAAAACTCAGGACAGTATTACACTTTTATTATTTCATTTTATGCTTATGTTTATTAAATGTTTTAGTGTTTAGTGTTTAAATGGTTACTGTTGCACCGAGGGACTGAGAGAAATGCAATTTCAATCCTGTGTATGTCCTGTACATATTGCAGTTTTGACAATAAAGTTGACTTTGACTTGACTTTTTGACTTTGATATATATTAAGGTGTTTTAAACCCTTCCCACACTCTTGCAATATTCTAAACAATGTTGGTAAACTCTAAATGCTCTAAAAGTGCACAGAATGTCATGATTTTAGCTCCCTCAGCCACCTGCAAGCGCTCTTGACCACGCCCACTTCTCTGCTCTGCACGCTGAACAGCTGCTTCAGGAAGTTTATCCTGCAGCTCTGGGATGCACAAATATGCAGCAGGTGATAAATAATTTAAACTGATTTATTTAAAAAAAATGTACATTTGATACAGTGTAGCTGTAGCTCATCCATCAATCAGCCAGTTGTGTGTCATGTCCAATCTTATTTTGAAAAACCGTGATAGCGAGTCCACAATAAACGAACCGTGAAGTAACCGCAAAGTAGTGAGGGACTACTGTATTACATGATTGCACCTTTTTTTTTTTTCAAAGTTTGACCAAAACAACTAATCTTCTCTACATAAAACGATTTCAGTTTAAAGTTCTGGCATGAAATGTGGTGGGGGGTATTCATTCCTTCAAGGAATGCCAGGTCTTTTAGCCATTTCTGTAGTTTAGCAGCATTAGAAAAAACATCTGTATGATTTCACATAAACTTTGGTGTAATAGTACCTAAAATAATGACTTGAAAGTTTTCAGAAGAAACGACCTTTAATTAGATTCACTCCTAACATCAACATGAACATATGTTTCTCAATATAAACGTGTCTCTAAAATTACAATTTTAATTCATTCTGATTGTATTTCTGCAATGCAACTTTTATCCAAAACTGGGGAAAAAAGGGCAAATTTCATTTAAATAATGCAGCCTTTTATAATTATCATTTTTATTTATAATTATTAACCCATATGTTCTTTTTATTCTCCATGTGCAGCAAAATAACTTTTTTTGATGAAAGAAGAAATTTGAACATTCAAGTTTTCAATCAGTAAAAAAAAAAAACTTCCAACTTCACGTTGGGAAGTATTTGTAAAACTAAATTGTGAACTCAGTCTAAAAAATTCTGCAGATGTTTTGCTCTCATTGTGTCATTTTTAAAGAATAAGTAGGTGTGCATTCAGAGGTCTGACTGTGTGCAGTCAGTCATCTGTGCAGACATCGACAGTCTTTCAGATCATGATGTGTCCGCAGTGTTTCCGTCTTATCAGATGGAGTGTGGGTGTGAAGGTCACGCAGAGCGGCGTGGCCTTCAGAGGACAATGAAGCGGCTGGACAGAATAGACTGGAGCAGGGCTGATGGAGATGAATGGAGACGCAGGTGCCCTCTCGCTATCACCCTGCAAGGTTAACAGCATCATTGCAGGACCATATGTGCACCCTCAGCTTAGGTAACCTTCAGATTTTATCACTGCTGATCCAATTTCTGCTCTAAAATATTGATTTGACTTCTTATCTTGTTATAAAACTAGAAGCAAGTTCAGTCTTCTTAAATCCTGCTTTGAATTATATGATGAGTTGCATGTTGATGTCTCCCATCACTGAGGAATTTGAATGTTGGTCGTTTTTAAGAAAAACGTTTTTCTGGACTGGAATTGAACAGGGGAAGCCTTAAAGGTGGGGTGACATGATTTTGGAACTATGCATAAAGTGGCACAACATATACATGTTGTTTCATTCAACTATGTTCGTTTTTACAAACAAAATGATAAAGCAATGAAACTTTGTTTCAAAAGTGATTTTAAAATTGGCGCCGTGTTTCGTCACGGGACATCCAAGTACTTACGCATGCGACGCCTGTGACATAGGGACTTGGAAGTTGAGCCTGCGGGTGCCATTAGAACGCAGCTTCATTGTGTTCAAGATTGCCCTTTTTTTTGTACAACTTGAAAAATGCCGTTACGTTGTGTCGCATTTGGGTGTTCCAATATCGCCAGTGAACAAGTGAGCCTTTTCACTATCCCAAAAGATGAAATACTTCGTCAAGAATGAACAAAACAAAGCTGTCCCCCCTCGGAGCTCCCCTCGCTTCTGAACAGTAAGGCTCAAATAAATACGGGTGCAGACCTTTATTAGAATTTAAAACCAGCCGTTTGTTGTTCATCACTCAAACTAACTAACTTCGGCTTCCCAAACTGAAGACAAATCGCTCAAATCTTCACTTAAATTGCTTAATTCCTCTGCTTATTTATATAGTGCTATTTGTTATTTACAATGTGCGTTCAATACATTACATTATAAAAATGCGTCGGCGTTTGACCCCTCCTTTCTCCACCCGAAAACTGCGATGCACTGCGGAGAACTATTTTATTAAAAAATACTTTTATATATTAATTATTCGACGCATCTGTGTACAAAAAAATCAAAGCTGAGTAGCTTCTCTTTCTAAAGATGTCTATGTTCCAACATAATGTCAGACCACCTTTTAATGTTTTTGGTACAAGATACAGTATTCAAGTGGGCAGAAGTTACAGTAACAAAGGTAGGTTTGTTTTCTTTCTGCTTGTCTGAGGTGGCACAGAGAGACAGATTGGGGTGAGCGAAGCAATGGGGGAATCATGGGGTGGCCAATTGTAGCCTTAATAATCTTCTGCCACCCCAAAGGCAATCCCAATCATCTGAGGAAATTATACTTTTAAGCAATACAAAAACTAGGCAGTTTCCTCCAATGATGGGGTGGCTGTTTTTTATACACATATATGGTGACCTTTGACTTGGCAACACAATTTTCTACAGTTACCTTTCTTATGCCAAGATGCAGCTACACACTCAAATGGAAGCAGACATGTTGGTTATTTTTTAAGGTTTCCAGCACACAATGTTTACATATACTGTAAATATATTTGGTGGCAGTCATCTTGGATTTTGATGTTGCGACCCAATTTTCAACGGTGACAATTTGATGCAGCCCCTCATCAAAATGCATGTTGGTACATTAATTATTTTTCAAGTTCTCCAGCTTACAAGATGGACAAACATATACTGTATAGTGGCAGCCATCTTGGATTTTGACATGGCAACCCAATTTTCACTAGTGACCTTTCTTAAGCGTACATGCAACCACACACCAAAATGGAAGTTGATTTCTCACTTATTTTTCAAGTTATCATGCTCACAAATTGCACAAATGGATTGAGGGTATTTCCAATTTCCCCTCTTTGTTCCATGTCAGGGGACAAAAGCCGCTTTGCCTTTGATAAGTGTGACTCCACTCTGCTCTCACCTTATCTCCTCCTCCACCATAACCCTCAGCACTAGCTCTCCTCAAGGATGTGTGCTGAGCCCCCTTCTGTTCACTCTGCTCACATATGATTGTACAGCCACACTTCCAGGCTGTCATATTGTTAAGTTTGCAGATGATACAGCGGTGGTGGGATGCATCACAAACAATGATGAGTCCAGCTACAGACAGGAGGTGGAACACCTGGAGAGCTGGTGCAAAGAGAATAATCTTCACATGAATGTGAAGAAGACAAAGGAGATGATTGTGGACTTCAGAAGGAACAAACACACCCATGCCCCACTGAAAATAGGTGGGTCTGCAGTGGAAGTGGTCTCCAGCTACAAATACTTGGGTGTACACATGAATGATAACCTCAGCTGGAGCAACAACACCACCAGCCTGATCAAGAAAGGTCATCAGAGACTCTACTTCCTCAGACGGCTGAGACGTGCTGGTCTGAGCAGCCCAGTTCTCACCTCGTTCTACAGGTGTGCAGTGGAGAGCATCCTGTGCTCCAGCATCAACGTGTGGCATGGAGGCTGCACAGTTGAAGAGAGGAAAGCTCTGCAGAGAGTGGTGAAGGCTGCACAGAAGTCTGTTGGAGTCAGTCTCCCCACCATCACAGACATTTACACCTCCAGATGCAGGAAAAGAGCCACCTGCATCATGAAAGACCTCACTCATCCAGCACACTCACTCTTTGCCCCACTCCCCTCAGGACGGAGGTTGAGGAGCATCAAGTGTAGAACCACTAGACTGAGGAACAGCTTCTACCCTGAGGCTGTTAGACTCATGAATAAATAAAAATAAAATAAAAATAAACACTGCAAAATATCACATCATGCTGATGCTGATCTGTTTTCTTGTTGCTGTGTTCATCTGTGTTCATCTGTGACCATCTGCTCATACAAACTCATGTTCGTGCTGCTGTTTATTTCCACTATATTAGGCTTAGTGTATTACTAGTTGATGTTTTTCTTAGTTAATTCTAGATGTTATTACTGTTTTTCTCTTGCATTTGTTGTTGGATGTAACTGGGACCCCGTGTACATAATCTCGTTTTCATCACATGTACCACATGCGGTGCAAATGACAATAAAGACTCTCTGACTCTCTGATCTGTTCTTCTCAGATGTAGGTGATTTGCCACTGTGACTTGTTTTCCTGTTCTGTGGGCAGGATCATCAATGCAAACTGGGAAGTATTATAACAGGTCATTGTGCTCGAGCCACTTCTTGTTGTAGTCTTTAATCACCCTATAATTGAACTTTAATTTCTTTAGCTTATCCTGCCGACACTGCTTTCGAGTCCTATGCTGTGCCATCATCTCCAATGTCTCTCTGTAAAAGCACTCATTTTTTGCGGCTCCATCCGTCAACACCATAAGAGACAAAGTGGAGGTTCATATGTAGTTTGCAGTTTTGCTGGGTGGGTCATCCAGTGATGTAGCTCTACTAGCCAATCAACGGATGCTAGCTGCCTACATCAAAATAGTCACATTGGAGCAGTCCACTTGGAACCATGAAGAAGTGCTGCTTTGCCATTGCTAAGTACAGCTCCACTCAGTTCTCCTTAGCTCTTCTCAGGTGTATGTCATTTGCCACTACAATGAAGGTTGAGCTGTTTCCTTTCTCTGTAGGTGAAATCATCACTGCAAAGTGGGCAGTATCGTAACTAGTTGTTTTGTGTTTGAGCCACTTTGCCAATCGTGGTCCTTAATCGTCCTATAACTGGACTAAAATTTTGTTAGCTTATCTTTGCACTGTTTATAAGTTTGGGTGTAGCCATGCTGCTCCATCATCTCCAATATCTCTTAATGTGCACAATACTTGTGGCGCCAACCCTCAACACAATGAGGAAGTGGGGGCTCAGATGTAGTTTGCAGTTTTGGTGGGTGGGTCATACAGTGACTTAGCTCCGCTGACCAATCAATGGCAGCTATCTTCTTACGTCAAAATTAGCCCCTTGGAGCAGCTCGCTTGGAGCCTCAGACAAGGTGTCCCCATAAACCAAGCTGAGTGGGGTGGATACTGACAGTGGAGAGGCCCTTTGCTGATGCCTTGTCATGCAGAACTGAGAAGAGTTGAGACAGTGGTAAACACCAAAGGTGGTCCCATAAACCAGGCTGAGCGGGGGTGAGTACAGACAGCGGGCAGGCCCTTAACTGGTGCAGTGTGGTGTGGAATCGATGAAAGTTGAGACAGTGGCAAAGCACCAGAAGTGAATATAACTAGCTAAAGCCCACATCTGCTGTAGACTCCACTGAAGGGATAGCAATTAGGCATCACTGGCAGAAGATTTATCGTATTTTCTCTGAACAGCTCTAACTCAAAACCATCTAACCAAGCAAAATACACAAACCACATGGCGTTGCCTTTATCAGCAAAACTGCAGCATAAACATCGATATAAGCAGCTTCTTATCGACAGAGGAGCCCATCATAATAAAACTATTTCTGGCTTTTCTGGGCTGTAAGCCGGGCCTCCGTTGGCGTCAGTAAACAGATTCTCCCTGGCATCAGCACTTCTCCCCAGTGCACAAGCCCTGCGTCCAAGTAACTGTGGGCTTAGTTACAGTTACCATGGAAACGTATTCTCATCTGCAGGGCCAGCATCTAGGGTCAAAGAAAAAAGGGTGATGGCTGGATGTGGTGATCTGCGACCAAACTGAGACAAGCAGAAATCAATGATAGGAAAAAGAAAGGAGAAAAAGACAACAACTACTTACACACAAAAAATGAGGTTGTAAGAGCAGTGTCCGTTTATGTATTTTGGGGGGATTTGGTGTTAAATTCTGTCCATGATTTCCTCAGATTTAACAGAGCCCCTTCCGTCAGTCCCTTTTGATTTATTGTTGCTCATAATAAGGTTGTAAAACTAAAAACTACCTTCCACACCTTCTCAAACCCACCTACTACAATGTGAGGTGTAAAATACCTTCAGGTTTGGATGCTGTATGTTTCTGGTTTTAAAACCAGCAGACCACAGCATCCACAGCAAGGAATCCTGGATTACAGTCTAGACAGGTTTGGCCAGCCAGCCCGAGAGGAAGCAGCACAGGCATAAGGCCTGATAACTCACACACACTCTTTTACACTACCATCTGTCGCTCTGACATGAAGCCAAAACTACAGATTCAGTGGAGAAGGTAGAAGAGGGGAAATACAGTATGTGGAAAAAAAAGCTCTGATAAAAAAATACATGAAATCATAAAAAAAATACAATTATGTGATCTACTTTTTATTTAGCTCTTTTTGTTTGGGTAAGGAATATCAGTTTAAAGCACAAAATGTGCCCTAATATTTTCACCAACCAAGTGAGAAATCTAAAATGTGTAATGATCTCCTCACAATTTAAAATTAAGTCCTACCATGCTTTAAAGAAATGCATACCACCTGCTGCCCTAAATGCTGGAGTGATCAACTAAAATCATCTTGTGTTGACAAAGGATGCAGTTTTAGCCTTTTTGATCAATCTGGTACGTAACATTGCGATTTCATGCAATATTGCAAAATCTTCTGAAATCAACTGGTGCTCAGAGTTTGTTGGCAACGAATTTCAGCTTTTTAACACATCCAAGTTTAGTTTAATATCTGTCAAAGAATTATTGCAATGCTTGTTTTTTTTGTTTTTTTTTGTCAATTGACTGTGGTAGTTTTATTAATTGGGTTGACACTAACAATTAACAATTAAAATCTACTGGTTCCACTGTTTATTAGATATTTTGCTAGTACGTCACACAAAAACACACACATACAAGCAAAACTATTATCTCCCTTTTGTTTTGGTGGCAGACAATAAAATACATTTTACCACTGTGCCTAATAAAGTCATGCATAAACACGTAGGTGGTAGTAAAGCTGATGATAGACAGCTATATTTGTCCATGAAACCCAATGAATCCAATCAGTTATTCAGACTACAGTACAAGCATGTCTTAAAGACATAAAAACCTGGATGACCCTAAATTTTCTCATTTTGAACACAGACAAGAATGAGGTTTTGGTTTTTTGACCAGAGCAACTTAGGCATTAATGTTTCAGTCTTTCGCCCTCCTTAGATGACATTAATCTGGCCTCCAGTTCTAATATTAAAAATCTTGGTGTTATTTTTGATCAGGACATGTCTTTTATCCCACACATTAAAAACGTTACTAGAACTGCCTTTTTCCACCTGCGTAATATCACTAAAATTAGAAACACCTTATCTAAAAATGATGCAGAAAAACTGGTTCATTCTTTTGTCATGTTTAGACTGGACTCTTGCAATGGTTTGTTATCTGGGTGTCCAAATACTTTTTTAAACGTCTTCAGTTAATTTAAAATGCTGCTGCCAGAGTCTTAACTGGAGTTAGTAGGAGAGATCATGTCTTTGCAGTAGGGATGCACAATATTATTGGCATGGTATCAGTATCAGCCGATATTAACATTAAATTTCAATATCAGACTTCGGCCATTCCATTAAAATAACTCGCCGATATAAAAGGCACTGTTTTTGCCTGCAGCGGCAGCACAATGTGATGACGTTGCAGCGGCAGTGTAACGTAATAATGTCACCCAATCTCACGGCGGAGAGGAATATTCAAAATGACGGCAGTGTAGAAGGTTTATTTTTCGTTGGTGAGGATGTCAGATTCCGAAGATTTGTGGACTACGTTGAACCTCACTACATCGTCCATAGTCAGAGATATTTTTCCGAAGTAACCTTACACGAGTTACTACCGTCATTTCCGACGTCATTGAGAAGCTAATAGATGATAGCACCACTTGTTGGGTAAGTTTTACCACAGACATTTGGACATCGTGTTAGCCTCGTTAGCATGATTAGTCTTACAGCCCAATGGATAGACAAAAACTTTGAACTTAAAAAGGCTGTCCTTCATGCACAGGAGTGCAGAGGATCCCACACTGCAGCTAGGAACCTGGAACAAGCCTCCACAAGTGAGACAGCATAGCAGGTGACTAATGCTAATAAATAACATTTAACACTTTTCATTTAATACAATTTAAAGTGCTATGCATATCATATGGCTGTTACTGAATATGTGTCACCAGCTCTTACAGCTGTTGCACAATTTTTGTAGCAAATAAGCCTAAATAAGAGAGAGGGCTATGTTCTGACAAAGGAATGTATATAAAATATCGGTATGGGCATCGGTTATCAGCCAAATAAGATTTAATATATCCGCATATCGGATATCGGCCAAAAATCCAATATCGTGCATCCCTACTTTCCAGTTTTAGCTTCTCTCCATTTGCTCCCTGTCAAATCTAGAATATAATTCAAAATCTTACTTCTAACCTACAAAGCTCTCAACAACCTAGCTCCATCTTATATTACAGATCTTATTGTTCCATATTTTCCTAACAGAACACTTTGCTCTCAGACTACAGGTTTACTCGGGGTTCCTAGAGTTTCCCAAAACAGAATGGGAGGAAGATCTTTCAGTTATCCGGCTCCTCTCTTGTGGAACCAACTTCCAGTTCCCTTTCAGTCATGTTCTCTCGGTGCAACATATCGCTATGGGAATCAGCGCCTCCGCGCGGTTACCTTAAGTAATACACTCACGCCTTTACGGCAAGGGCGTCAGCGTCGTGCCAGAGGCCCCTCCCTCTGGGTACTTAAGCCGCTGACGCCCATCCCACTTTCTCTTATTGCCCTTCACCTCGCTTAAACCTGAAACACTCTTCTCGGATCTTCTCTGTATTTTCATCGCTCGACCAGAGGTGAGCTCGCTCCCTACACAGAGCGTACAGAGAATCTTTTCCTGCGGACTGCTGGGCTAGCGAAAGCTGGTCCGGCACATTTTTCCTTCACCCCGAAGTTTTCTTCTCCTCTCTCCACAGACCGCTTCGCTCGACGGCGCTGACTGCGCGACACCGCTACCCTTCTAACAAGTAACAGGCTAGCTAGCAAAAGCGACACAAGGAGGGAGACGTCTCCAGACAACGTTAGCACTGCTAACAGGCTTAACTCTTCTCATTCATGGCTCCTGAGAAGGTAATGCGAAAACCCAAAACTCAAAGAAGACCAGCAAGCCAGCGAGCCTCAGCTCCCGTGCCTTTTCTCTTCTGCTTTTCGACTGCTCGGTTAGCGAACGCTAACTGCAAGGCACACTACCTGCTAAGCTAATGAAGCTAACAGGCCAGCAGCCTCGAGCAGCTCAGCGAGAGGACGTCCTCGGACGAGGAACTCTGGCAGGCTGCGAGCTCCGGAACCTGCTTCAGCGGATCTGGCTACCCCCTTTTTCAGCAACGGACACCCACGAGGCCTGTCCGGTCTGCTCAGGGATGCTACACGCAAAGACACTCGAAGTTTTTCTCGCGGATGACCCCGGAGAAAGGAGAGTGGAAATGGAGTAACCCCGCTGCTATCTGGCTAGCTCCCACGGTTAGCATGGCTAACCAGGAGCACCCATGACAACACGGGGCGGATGACAGCGTTGCTAACACGATTAGCGGGGCTACGAGCGGACAACGAAGGACTCCATCGTGAGGTATGTGAAAATGCTTGGCCTAGCTTGCTAGCTAACCTTCTCATATTTTGCTTGTTTCGCTATCCTGTCCGGCTGAATCGACGGTAGAATTCATCGCATAACTAAGTGTTTTTTACCGATGTTGCACTGCTCGAGGGCCCGTCTTAGCACCGCTAGCAGGCTCACACGCACCTCCACATTTAGCCCTGGCTAACAAGGAGACTCTCTGTACAGCACAGTCCAGGAGGAGGAATTTCAGCTACCTGTTCAGCTGCGCTACCTGGTAGAGTTTTCCTATGCCCACGACAAAATATCGTGACGCTGAGAGCTTATCCACCCATGAGGCTATGGATGACTCTCTGACGTTAACCATGTCAGGGCCCGAGGGGCCCTGGTGGGATGGACAAGGACGAGTGGCCTCGGTATTGCAGGCCCACCAGGCAGAAAAGCTACAGGAGCTGCAAGGGGCCACCAGCAAAAAGAAAAGGAAAGTCTGAGATGCCCCTGCACCATTACAGGCGCTCTCACTCACAGAGGGAGAGAAAATGCCGAATTTTTACCACCAGTACCTGTGTTTAAGGAGCACAGACTAGCTGGTTCGGAACGTTTAAACACACAAGAACACTCAGACCCTTGTGTAATAAAGAGAAATTGCCATCCACACACGACAATAAAATCTCAGACTACTGAATGCATCCTGGTCCCAAAATGGGAACAGGGCTTCAGGTTTGCCCGCTCACGCAATACGGGAACCTGACCTTTTGAGCCCAGACTTCACTTGTAAAACGCTACAAGGAGCTGGTGGTATGTGTGTGGGCACTAAACATAACTCGTCTACTGTATGTGTAATAAAAAACAAACACTGTTTCATGCATATACAAGAATGAAAGTACCAAAGCACAGACTGCCCTGGTTCTTGACTCACCACTTTTGTGAAACACAAACTACTAGGTCAGACTATGAACCGCAGTGGGACACACGAGTTCTACCTGAGACAGTCAGATCTTGCGATGTCTTCTGCTGGGCAGACCAACCTGCTCCAGAGTACGCGAGAGGAGTCGAAGGCCACCCCTCCCGCACTCAAACATGACAAGCAGCAGCTAGACATCCCTCCCAGGCTCATGGCGCACGTGCAGCCTGGAGGGCGTGTCTGACAAACGAATGGGTCATGACAACGGATGCGTTGTGGGCTCAAGCTGCAGTTCATCAAGGGACCCCCCCCCCTTTCGTGGGGGTGCTGCGTTCGGACATTAA
Organism: Garcialebias charrua; assembly: GCA_038048925.1. Lineage (NCBI taxonomy): Eukaryota > Metazoa > Chordata > Actinopteri > Cyprinodontiformes > Rivulidae > Garcialebias > Garcialebias charrua. The sequence goes on along the minus strand of JBBPBX010036567.1, from coordinate 1,687 downwards.
CCCAGCACACGCGCACGTGCTGAGGGAGGAAGTGTCAACGATGCTGCAGAAAGGAGTAATAAATATTGTTCCAGAACACAAACCACGCTCTGGTCAGCGTAGCAAGCTCTTCCTGGTGCCCAAAAGAGATCAATCCCTGAGACCGGTCCTGGATCTCAGGACTCTGGACAAGAAAACAAGAACTTTCAAGTTCAAAATGTTGACACTGCGGCAGGTCCCCCAGTCCGTGAGACCTGGAGACTACGCATGTACAGTGGATTTGAAAGACGCCTATTTCCATGTGGGCGTGTGGAGGAGGCACAGGAAATTCCTCCGGTTTGCCTTCGAAGGGAAAGCTTATGAATGCAAAGCCTTACCCTTCGGTTTGAAGACTGCTCCTCGTACATTTACTAAATGTCTGGACGCAGCCCTGACCCCTCTTAGGAATCAAGGAGTCAGGATTATGAACTACCTGGATGACCTCCTGGTTCTGGCCGGAAGCAGAATACAGGCCCAGTCACACTCCTGCAGGGTGATCTCTCACCTGGAGTCTCTCGGTTTTGTCATAAACCTACAAAGGAGTGACCTGACCCCATCACGGATTACCGTATTTCTGGGAGTGCAGGTCTACACCATCCGGTACAGGGCATGGCTCTCAGAGGAACGTGTTTCCTCGATTCGCCGTTGCCTGGCAAAGTTTAAACTGAATCAGGATTCCCCTGAAAACGTGCCAACGCCTTTTAGGCCTCTTGGCGGAAGCCATTCCCTGTGTGCCACACGCATTGCTGAAGATGCGGGCCCTGCAAATATGGCTAAACCAACAAACACGACCTGCCCCCGTCTGGGTGAGCAGGAAAGTTTAGAATCATTTCAAAGTGCCTGAGGGCCCTGGAACCTTGGAGGGACCTGTCTGTGTTCACGGAAGGGGTCCCGTAAGGTAGGGTGTCATCCCGTGTGGTCATCACGACGGACGCCTCGAAAACAGGATGGGGAGGCAGTCTGCAGAAATCAGAATGCCCGAGGCCTCTGGAATGAGCAGGAAGCAAGATTGTACATCAACTTCCTGGAGTTGTTGGCCGTATTCCTGTCAGCAAAATACTTCTTTGGTAAAGGTCTGATTGCGGGACAGCACGTCCTGGTGTAATCAGATAACAAAACCACGGTGTCCTTCATTAACTGGGAAGGGGGGACGAGATCCCAAGCCCTCCTCAGCCTGACACAGAGGATGCTCACATGGTACGCTCCAGGATTATTGTCGCTCAGGGCGACTCATGTTCCGAGTGAACTGAATTACGGAGCGAATGCCCTCTCAAGAGGGCCTCTTTTGGAATCAGAATGAAGACTGAACCCACGAGTCGTGGATCAGGTCTGGTCACGGTTTGGAAGAACCTCGGTGGACTTGTTCCCATGCGGAGCCAGCTCACAATGTGACCTCTACTTCTCAATGTTCAGGGATACCATGGCAGTTGCCTTCTTACAGAGACCTGCTGACTCAGGCACGTGGGCAGCTTCTACACCCACGTCCGGAGCTGTGGCAGCCTTCAGCCTGGCCACTGAAGGGAACTGGCTGAGGGCCTAAGGCCTGATCGTCTTTGTTCCAACAACAACAACAGCATACACAAGGGAGACCCTTGGTGTTTATGTTTACTTGGGAGATGCTTCAGTGGAAGGGTTCCCCTCTCCTCTGACAGTTCTCCAACATCAGGAT